>CM074294.1:22516708-22571708 GCA_037194245.1 Opsariichthys bidens | reverse complement strand
GGTTGCTAAATGATTACTTTAGCTCTAAAGGATTGTTCATGCATGAATTAAAAAAATCAACATATTGTCTGCTCTTCATACATTTTGGGACCATAAAAAAAAAACTATTTTTCTTAAGGGGACACTCCGATGTACACTAATCCTAAAGGCTAATGTAGAAATACACTGCAACACTGATGTCAGAATTGTGTCCAGCGCTAGTTTTACTGAAATAATTTGAGAGATGAATTAAGCAAAAAGCAACTTTCCAAATTTCAAGATTTAATGGTATTCTTTAAATCCTTAAAAGTCATGCGAAAAGTCAAAAAAAGCCCTTAAATTAGCCTATGTAATCTTTTGAAGGTATTTTTGATGAATAAGCCCCTTATACTTCTTATTTATGTTTTTGTTGTTGTTGTAGTGTGTGTTTATCTAGTTTATATATATTTTTGTTATGCTGCTATTTGGACTTTTTGTAATTGTATTAAGAGTTACTGTTGTTTATTTGGTATTTTGTATATACTAACAAGCAAAAAAAAAGTGTCTCTTTACTGCCTCTTGGGGTCTGGATGAGAATGACACATCACTTGCTTTGACATCACAAGCTGCCCCCCCCCGCAAGATGAAGAGAATAAGACAAAACAATGAACAATGAGGGATATATTACATTATCACACTTTGCTCATATGTTATATGTAATACACCATAAAAGTATGGAGGACGAAACCTGCAAAAACAAAACAAAATAAATTTGTGAATAATTAAATCCATGAATAAATAAATTATAAAAAAATATACAAAAATAAATATATAAATAAAGTCTATTCCTGGGCCTCAGGAGGATATGATCTACAGTATCGTAGTTATATTCACCGTAGGTTTTCATATAAACATGACTGTATTCATTTTAGTTAATACAGGTGGAGCTGGGGAAGGTGGAGGGTTTCTGAAAGTATGCTGCAACTACAGCAAATGGTAACAAAGTATTTGAAAGTGGAGCACGCAAGCTCATTGGCTTCTGATACAGCAGGAACCAATCAGCTGTGCCCTAAAAACAATGACGTGATTACGGGCAGGTTGAGTTAAGGACTTATCAGTGTGCACCATCTAGATTTTCATAACTTTGTTTTGGGGTAACTATTCCAATAAGCTTCAAGACTGACCTAAATCTTTCTAATACACAAATAGTTTCTTTAACCTAAATAGTCAATGGTGGTGCCGTGCACACAATTATGTTATGATTGTCCACAGGCTCTAGTCTGATTTATTGTAGGGTTATGTTTTATTTTATTTTTATTTATTTATTTTTATTGACCACTGACATATCTTTTGTGGGACGTTTCTTTTCCTTTGTTGCCCTTATGTATGCACGAGTGTATATATAAGAATATGTACTCACTGAATGGTAAATTGTTATAAACAACTTGAAACAATCCTAATAGTGACAATAATAGTTGTATTAACAATAATAATAATATTATCAGCAATAGTAATAGTTATAATGGCAGAAGTAGTAATAATAATAATAAAAGTAATATTAACAATAATACTAATAATAAGAGGAAGAAGAGGAATATCTAAAAAATAATAATAATAATAACTGTTCATACTGTCCAGCCTCAACTGATGATTACTTTCATGCATTCTGGCAGTAGCCACTTGTTCAGTCATTCTAGTCGGAGGTTATGAGCAGACTGTCAGACATCCTTGGGCTCAGCATCCCAGTTCATCCCATAATAGCCTTACTGGGAGACATATGCTTTACAAATTCCTAATAATCTCAAACCATTCTATTAATCTCGCTTTCCATAGCAAAGAAACATATTTTACTAAATTGGCAAGACAGAACAGTACTCTCAATAAACCAGTGGCTCAAATTATTAGTACACTCAAACTTGGAGTAATTAATTGCATTTGCACATAATATTGATTCTTTCAAACAAACCTGGTCCCCTTTTTTCAATATCTAAACAGGAGAACTGATTCCTGTTTGCCATAAAACACGTGTTCAAAAGAAACTCATAAGGAACATTTTGTACCCCTTTATATAATATATTTAGCTTATATCCTGCCAACTACTTCTCATAACTCTAATTCTACTGCCTCTAAATTTGTCGTCTACTCTTTCTCTTTTTATTTATTGTAGGATTATGTTTTAGACAGACTCTACAATGCACTGAAGTTTGCGACCACTTAGATTTTTATTTACAATTTTATGTAGCGTTATTGCGGGAAGCACAAAAACAGGTCTTTGCCTTTTCACTTCAAAGGTTTCTCACAGGCCGGGACTGTTTAAAAGCATTTCATTTATTCAAATGATATATACATATATACAGATTGGTCATATATAAAGCACTATGCAAATAAAGATTACTTGTCTTGACTTTTAAAAACAAAGTGAAAAAATGACTTTTAAAACAACACAAATGTGGCTGTGACGACTTCTTTCCAGTCTTGCAGTCTCTCGTGTTCTTGCTCGGACATGGACGGGCTCGGAGTTCCCTGTCAGGTTGGGGTTGGACTTCAGGCTTCGGCTCAAGCCCTCCACCAAGGACAGCAAGTATGTTATTTCCTATCCAACACAAAGATTATGAGAACAAGTCAACTCATGAATGATTTTTTGAGCTGAAATTCTGTTTGCATCAAGTCAAGTCACCTTTACTTATATAGCACTTTTTACAATGAAAATTGTGGCAAAGCAGCTTTACATTAATAATTGACAAATAAATTTCGGCTGCACAGCAGCTCCCAAAGAAAATGGTGTCATTGTCCATCTTAATCTATATATTATTGATTCATTCTGTTGCAAAGATCAATAGTTAAGTTAAGTCGTGACATAGTTATTAGTCTAGTTAATTTATGTATATCAGCACTGGAGAAAACAGTGATGTAATCGTCCGGCTCAAATCACTGATTCTGTCATTTTCTTGTTTGTTACTGTGAAGCCACTTAGACACAAGCTGTACCGTATAAAGCACTATATAAATGAAGGCGACTTGACTACAACAGGAACATTACAATGAGCACAAATTCACTACAAATAATCCAGAATTGAAGACAAATGATAATAATCCTACTCTGTGTCTGATACACTTCCTCACACTTGAAATCACGAGATGGCGTGACGAGAGGTTTTCCTGGACTTCCTGGACATCTGCTCTAACGTCGGCCGTTCAGTTGGATCCCAGGCTAGGCACTTTCTAATCAGATCTCTGCATTCTGTGCAAATTGTAATAAGGAGAGAGCTGGTTAGTCTTGACCATGTGACTATGCATCTATTAAAACAGCATCTAAAACATCTTTACTTTAAAAGTGAAGTACGTAATTTCTGCGACACTCTCGCTATACGTTGAGCTATATATAAAAAAATCTTACATACTTCACCTTTGACAGTTTCTGTACAGAGACTTTGCTTTATGTGTGTTTTTATCAGTGTTATCAATATTATTCACTCACCCTCGGATAAGTTGGAGTTCTGAAATGTAACTTTTGCTCGTTTGATTTCTGTTTGGTTGAGAAAAGGGCGACATGCATTCACCATGTTGTACAACAGCACTCCTGGAGTCCAGACATTTGCTGGGACGGCGTGAAATCGAGGTTCTGTCAAGACTTCAGGTGGGCAGTAAGACGGTGCTCCTGTAAGCAAGAAATTTGCACATTGTTGAGCTTTTTTTTTAAAGCATCAAATAATCAGTAAGTCACTACATTGAGTTTTCCACACTCATAAAATTCTCACCAATGTATTCGACGCTCTCGTAGCCATCACTACTAAATAGCTGACCAGCGCAAGTCTATCAGCTTGAGCTCTAATGTTGTTCTCTTCAACAGGAAATTCTGCGTATGAATGTCATTATGAAATACCCCGTGCTCGATGCAGTGTTGGATTGCCAGCACAGCATGTGACATGATGACCCGTGATACTGGCTCATCCGGTCTGGGTTCATGTTTGATGAAGTCCAGCAAGGTCTCGCAGGGTTCCGGGTACTCCATAATGAGAGTGAATTTTCGAGGGTGTTCAAACCACTCGTATAGATGTATGACGAAGGGGATTATGGGTTCTTGCCTCATCATCAGCAACAGCGCCACTTCCGTGACGAGAGGTTTGGGATGCCCAGGTTAGAAATAAGTAGTAGACAGGAAGTTAGCTGGGTAAAAATCTGAAGAAAACATGCACTTTTCATAAGATCTTCTTAAATACGTTCAAAAGAGCCTTTTCAGCTCAAAGTTATTTGGTGCCTCTAGGCTTTTTGTCAATCTCATTTGCACCTAATGCTTCCGACGGGTGTATTAACTACAGTAATCTGCACTTCAATACATATTCAGGTTTTGGCCAACTTAAAATATCAAGATAACGATCGTTGTCAATCTTGAGCATCCGCTTGATGGCAACCTGCAAATAAAATAAATAAATAAAAACAGTTTCAATAACAGTAACAGTACTCAAGCACCTGACCTTGGAATAAGAATTAAACCATCTGTGAACAGTTTTAAATATGTTTTGATGCATGCAAGAGCAAAATGTTTGTACAATTCTGTAAAATTTACCTTTTTGCCATCTAATTTGCTTCCACGTAAACCCTTCCGAATCCGATCATCTCTCCCACATTATAGAGAGACTCGAAGGACTCTGAAAAATAAACAAAAAAAATATGAGAAATATATGAGCTTGGAAGATCCATTGTTTTATTTAAAAAATATCAGCACTGGTTGTGTCGAGAAAATAATTTTAATATGGGCAAAACAATATTAATATTCTCTGAAAACGAGCCTTAAGATATTTTTAGTGGAAAACAGGACGACAATAATGTTTAAAGTGATGCTGGAGAAATAATGACAGGAGCAGGTGATGGTGGCTCAGGATCAGGCTCTGGCTCCAGATCTGGTGGAGGGACAAAAGGCTCCCGGACATCCACAGCACTACAGCGGCAACAGCACTGGAAAAGACGCTTCATAGCCTTCCAAAGCCTGTTGAGGAAAGAACGAATTCTTTTCCTCTTCCTACATTCTGTAGGCTTTTCTGAAATGAAGAATAACAATTGAAAACACAACATCTCCACCGTCAAATTAAGCAGTGATACAATGACATAATTTACATTTACTGCTAAATTCTTATCTGTAATGCTACAAGTCCAAAGTAATGGAAATATTTCTGAGCCATCTGCCTGACTTCTGCTTAATGCCTGCATAAATGTCCCAAAATCTTATTTCACAATTATCACAATATAGTTATTTTTGTTATTACACACACATTTCCAGGCTTCATATGGCCAACTTCTGGCACATGTGGCTCAGTTCTGCTAATGGTAAAGATCACATGGGCCATACCTTAAACTATATTTAATATATAAGGCTATTTATATTATATTAAATAGAACATATTTAAATGAACCAACCAACTGCCCCTGCGTTCCAGGTTAGGAAGTAACCAGGTGAGTGTGAGGAGACGGGGTGGTGGAGGAATGCTGAAAAACTGTTGAGGAATAGTGATTATATATAGGCGTCTACTCATGCTGATTGTTGACAGCTAGTTGAAACGACGTGATGATTGGATCGATTATTTAAATGTGCTCCTCCCGAACTTTGTTAATAAAACATAATTTTGACAATTTTGTGAGTATTTGACAACTCAAGAGCATTAAGACACGAGACTGAATCCTATTCGGAATCGTACGGTGTCTGAGAAGAGGCTTTCTGAGCGTGTGTTTCGGGTGAGTGACAGACAGCACAAGTACGATTGATCTATACACTTTACACCGCTAGCCTTCTTTCAATCTCACCTGTTGGACTCTTGTTCACAGGAGAAGCCTCCATGGCACCCTGATTCACGTCAGATTTCATATTTTAAAATAAGTATTTCGGGGGATTGTTTTGCTACGCCATTTGAAAATGTCTTTGCGTTTTGTGTTTTTTAATTTAAGTTTGTCGCCTTTTTTTTTTGCCAATGGCAACCCAGGATGTGGCCTGTGTCCCACCCACCACCTTACAGGACACACCCTAGTCCTTCCGCTAAGTGCTGACTTGGGGTGAACTGATAGCTTCGCCAAAACAGCCAACTGGCACTTCGCTGGTCAGTCCCGCCCAGAGTGCTACACCAGAGCTAGGAACCAATATGACAAAAAAAGGCCAATTCACGACAGATTTCATATTTTAAAATAAGTATTTCGGGGCATTGTTTTGCTACGCGATTTGAAAATGTCTTTGCGTTTTGTGTTTTTTTAATTTAAGTTTGTCGCCTTTTTTTTTGCCAATGGCAACCTAGGATGTGGCCTGTGTCCCACCCACCACACCTTACAGGACACACCCTAGTCCTTCCTCTAAGTGCTGACTTGGGGTGAACTGATAGCTTCGCCAAAACAGCCAACTGGCACTTCGCTGGTCAGTCCCGCCCAGAGTGCTACACCAGAGCTAGGAACCAATATGACAAAAAAAGGCCAATTCACGACAGATTTCATATTTTAAAATAAGTATTTCGGGGCATTGTTTTGCTACGCGATTTGAAAATGTCTTTGCGTTTTGTGTGTTTTTTACTTTAAGTTTGTCGCTTTTTTTTTTGCCAATGGCAACCCAGGATGTGGCCTGTGTCCCACCCACCACCTTACAGGACACACCCTAGTCCTTCCTCTAAGTGCTGACTTGGGGTGAACTGATAGCTTCGCCAAAACAGCCAACTGGCACTTCGCTGGTCAGTCCCGCCCAGAGTGCTACACCAGAGCTAGGAACCAATATGACAAAAAAAGGCCAATTCACGACAGATTTCATATTTTAAAATAATTATTTCGGGGCATTGTTTTGCTACGCGCATTTGAAAATGTCTATGCGTTTTGTGTTTTTTAATTTAAGTTTGTCGCCTTTTTTTTTTTGCCAATGGCAACCCAGGATGTGGCCTGTGTCCCACCCACCACCTTACAGGACACACCCTAGTCCTTCCTCTAAGTGCTGACTTGGGGTGAACTGATAGCTTCGCCAAAACAGCCAACTGGCACTTCGCTGGTCAGTCCCGCCCAGAGTGCTACACCAGAGCTAGGAACCAATATGACAAAAAAAGGCCAATTCACGACAGATTTCATATTTTAAAATAAGTATTTCGGGGCATTGTTTTGCTACGCGATTTGAAAATGTCTTTGCGTTTTGTGTTTTTTTAATTTAAGTTTGTCGCCTTTTTTTTTTGCCAATGGCAACCCAGGATGTGGCCTGTGTCCCACCCACCACCTTACAGGACACACCCTAGTCCTTCCTCTAAGTGCTGACTTGGGGTGAACTGATAGCTTCGCCAAAACAGCCAACTGGCACTTCGCTGGTCAGTCCCGCCCAGAGTGCTACACCAGAGCTAGGAACCAATATGACAAAAAAAGGCCAATTCACGACAGATTTCATATTTTAAAATAAGTATTTCGGGGCATTGTTTTGCTACGCGATTTGAAAATGTCTTTGCGTTTTTTGTTTTTTAATTTAAGTTTGTCGCCTTTTTTTTTTGCCAATGGCAACCAGGATGTGGCCTGTGTCCCACCCACCACCTTACAGGACACACCCTAGTCCTTCCTCTAAGTGCTGACTTGGGGTGAACTGATAGCTTCGCCAAAACAGCCAACTGGCACTTCGCTGGTCAGTCCCGCCCAGAGTGCTACACCAGAGCTAGGAACCAATATGACAAAAAAAGGCCAATTCACGACAGATTTCATATTTTAAAATAAGTATTTCGGGGCATTGTTTTGCTACGCGATTTGAAAATGTCTTTGCGTTTTGTGTTTTTTAATTTAAGTTTGTCGCCTTTTTTTTTGCCAATGGCAACCCAGGATGTGGCCTGTGTCCCACCCACCACCTTACAGGACACACCCTAGTCCTTCCTCTAAGTGCTGACTTGGGGTGAACTGATAGCTTCGCCAAAACAGCCAACTGGCACTTCGCTGGTCAGTCCCGCCCAGAGTGCTACACCAGAGCTAGGAACCAATATGACAAAAAAAGGCCAATTCACGACAGATTTCATTTTTACAATAATTATTTCGGGGCATTGTTTTGCTACGCCATTTGAAAATGTCTTATGCGTTTTGTTTTTTTAATTTAAGTTTGTCGCCTTTTTTTTTTTGCCAATGGCAACCCAGGATGTGGCCTGTGTCCCACCCACCACCTTACAGGACACACCCTAGTCCTTCCTCTAAGTGCTGACTTGGGGTGAACTGATAGCTTCGCCAAAACAGCCAACTGGCACTTCGCTGGTCAGTCCCGCCCAGAGTGCTACACCAGAGCTAGGAACCAATATGACAAAAAAAGGCCAATTCACGACAGATTTCATATTTTAAAATAAGTATTTCGGGGCATTGTTTTGCTACGCGCATTTGAAAATGTCTTAGCGTTTTGTTTTTTTAATTTAAGTTTGTCGCCTTTTTTTTTTTGCCAATGGCAACCCAGGATGTGGCCTGTGTCCCACCCACCACCTTACAGGACACACCCTAGTCCTTCCTCTAAGTGCTGACTTGGGGTGAACTGATAGCTTCGCCAAAACAGCCAACTGGCACTTCGCTGGTCAGTCCCGCCCAGAGTGCTACACCAGAGCTAGGAACCAATATGACAAAAAAAGGCCAATTCACGACAGATTTCATATTTTAAAATAAGTATTTCGGGGCATTGTTTTGCTACGCGATTTGAAAATGTCTTTGCGTTTTGTGTTTTTTAATTTAAGTTTGTCGCCTTTTTTTTTTTGCCAATGGCAACCAGGATGTGGCCTGTGTCCCACCCACCACCTTACAGGACACACCCTAGTCCTTCCTCTAAGTGCTGACTTGGGGTGAACTGATAGCTTCGCCAAAACAGCCAACTGGCACTTCGCTGGTCAGTCCCGCCCAGAGTGCTACACCAGAGCTAGGAACCAATATGACAAAAAAAGGCCAATTCACGACAGATTTCATATTTTAAAATAAGTATTTCGGGGCATTGTTTTGCTACGCGATTTGAAAATGTCTTTGCGTTTTGTGTTTTTTAATTTAAGTTTGTCGCCTTTTTTTTTTTGCCAATGGCAACCCAGGATGTGGCCTGTGTCCCACCCACCACCTTACAGGACACACCCTAGTCCTTCCTCTAAGTGCTGACTTGGGGTGAACTGATAGCTTCGCCAAAACAGCCAACTGGCACTTCGCTGGTCAGTCCCGCCCAGAGTGCTACACCAGAGCTAGGAACCAATATGACAAAAAAAGGCCAATTCACGACAGATTTCTTTTTACAATAATTATTTCGGGGCATTGTTTTGCTACGCCATTTGAAAATGTCTATGCGTTTTGTGTTTTTTAATTTAAGTTTGTCGCCTTTTTTTTTTTGCCAATGGCAACCCAGGATGTGGCCTGTGTCCCACCCACCACCTTACAGGACACACCCTAGTCCTTCCTCTAAGTGCTGACTTGGGGTGAACTGATAGCTTCGCCAAAACAGCCAACTGGCACTTCGCTGGTCAGTCCCGCCCAGAGTGCTACACCAGAGCTAGGAACCAATATGACAAAAAAAGGCCAATTCACGACAGATTTCATATTTTAAAATAAGTATTTCGGGGCATTGTTTTGCTACGCGCATTTGAAAATGTCTTTGCGTTTTGTGTTTTTTAATTTAAGTTTGTCGCCTTTTTTTTTTGCCAATGGCAACCCAGGATGTGGCCTGTGTCCCACCCACCACCTTACAGGACACACCCTAGTCCTTCCTCTAAGTGCTGACTTGGGGTGAACTGATAGCTTCGCCAAAACAGCCAACTGGCACTTCGCTGGTCAGTCCCGCCCAGAGTGCTACACCAGAGCTAGGAACCAATATGACAAAAAAAGGCCAATTCACGACAGATTTCATATTTTAAAATAAGTATTTCGGGGCATTGTTTTGCTACGCGATTTGAAAATGTCTTTGCGTTTTGTTTTTTAATTTAAGTTTGTCGCCTTTTTTTTTTTGCCAATGGCAACCCAGGATGTGGCCTGTGTCCCACCCACCACCTTACAGGACACACCCTAGTCCTTCCTCTAAGTGCTGACTTGGGGTGAACTGATAGCTTCGCCAAAACAGCCAACTGGCACTTCGCTGGTCAGTCCCGCCCAGAGTGCTACACCAGAGCTAGGAACCAATATGACAAAAAAAGGCCAATTCACGACAGATTTCATTTTTAAAATAATTATTTCGGGGCATTGTTTTGCTACGCCATTTGAAAATGTCTTTGCGTTTTGTTTTTTTACTTTAAGTTTGTCGCCTTTTTTTTTTGCCAATGGCAACCCAGGATGTGGCCTGTGTCCCACCCACCACCTTACAGGACACACCCTAGTCCTTCCTCTAAGTGCTGACTTGGGGTGAACTGATAGCTTCGCCAAAACAGCCAACTGGCACTTCGCTGGTCAGTCCCGCCCAGAGTGCTACACCAGAGCTAGGAACCAATATGACAAAAAAAGGCCAATTCACGACAGATTTCATATTTTAAAATAAGTATTTCGGGGCATTGTTTTGCTACGCCATTTGAAAATGTCTTAGTGTTTTTTTTGTTTTTTTAATTTAAGTTTGTCGCCTTTTTTTTTTGCCAATGGCAACCCAGGATGTGGCCTGTGTCCCACCCACCACCTTACAGGACACACCCTAGTCCTTCCTCTAAGTGCTGACTTGGGGTGAACTGATAGCTTCGCCAAAACAGCCAACTGGCACTTCGCTGGTCAGTCCCGCCCAGAGTGCTACACCAGAGCTAGGAACCAATATGACAAAAAAAGGCCAATTCACGACAGATTTCATATTTTAAAATAAGTATTTCGGGGCATTGTTTTGCTACGCGATTTGAAAATGTCTTTGCGTTTTGTTTTTTTTAATTTAAGTTTGTCGCCTTTTTTTTTTGCCAATGGCAACCCAGGATGTGGCCTGTGTCCCACCCACCACCTTACAGGACACACCCTAGTCCTTCCTCTAAGTGCTGACTTGGGGTGAACTGATAGCTTCGCCAAAACAGCCAACTGGCACTTCGCTGGTCAGTCCCGCCCAGAGTGCTACACCAGAGCTAGGAACCAATATGACAAAAAAAGGCCAATTCACGACAGATTTCATATTTTAAAATAAGTATTTCGGGGCATTGTTTTGCTACGCGATTTGAAAATGTCTTTGCGTTTTTTGTTTTTTTAATTTAAGTTTGTCGCCTTTTTTTTTTGCCAATGGCAACCAGGATGTGGCCTGTGTCCCACCCACCACCTTACAGGACACACCCTAGTCCTTCCTCTAAGTGCTGACTTGGGGTGAACTGATAGCTTCGCCAAAACAGCCAACTGGCACTTCGCTGGTCAGTCCCGCCCAGAGTGCTACACCAGAGCTAGGAACCAATATGACAAAAAAAGGCCAATTCACGACAGATTTCATATTTTAAAATAAGTATTTCGGGGCATTGTTTTGCTACGCGATTTGAAAATGTCTTTGCGTTTTGTGTTTTTTAATTTAAGTTTGTCGCCTTTTTTTTTTGCCAATGGCAACCCAGGATGTGGCCTGTGTCCCACCCACCACCTTACAGGACACACCCTAGTCCTTCCTCTAAGTGCTGACTTGGGGTGAACTGATAGCTTCGCCAAAACAGCCAACTGGCACTTCGCTGGTCAGTCCCGCCCAGAGTGCTACACCAGAGCTAGGAACCAATATGACAAAAAAAGGCCAATTCACGACAGATTTCATATTTTAAAATAAGTATTTCGGGGCATTGTTTTGCTACGCCATTTGAAAATGTCTTTGCGTTTTGTGTTTTTTAATTTAAGTTTGTCGCCTTTTTTTTTTTGCCAATGGCAACCCAGGATGTGGCCTGTGTCCCACCCACCACCTTACAGGACACACCCTAGTCCTTCCTCTAAGTGCTGACTTGGGGTGAACTGATAGCTTCGCCAAAACAGCCAACTGGCACTTCGCTGGTCAGTCCCGCCCAGAGTGCTACACCAGAGCTAGGAACAATATGACAAAAAAAGGCCAATTCACGACAGATTTCTTTTTTACAATAATTATTTCGGGGCGTTGTTTTGCTACGCCATTTGAAAATGTCTATGCGTTTTGTGTTTTTTAATTTAAGTTTGTCGCCTTTTTTTTTTGCCAATGGCAACCCAGGATGTGGCCTGTGTCCCACCCACCACCTTACAGGACACACCCTAGTCCTTCCTCTAAGTGCTGACTTGGGGTGAACTGATAGCTTCGCCAAAACAGCCAACTGGCACTTCGCTGGTCAGTCCCGCCCAGAGTGCTACACCAGAGCTAGGAACCAATATGACAAAAAAAAGGCCAATTCACGACAGATTTCATATTTTAAAATAAGTATTTCGGGGCATTGTTTTGCTACGCCATTTGAAAATGTCTTTGCGTTTTGTGTTTTTTAATTTAAGTTTGTCGCCTTTTTTTTTTTGCCAATGGCAACCCAGGATGTGGCCTGTGTCCCACCCACCACCTTACAGGACACACCCTAGTCCTTCCTCTAAGTGCTGACTTGGGGTGAACTGATAGCTTCGCCAAAACAGCCAACTGGCACTTCGCTGGTCAGTCCCGCCCAGAGTGCTACACCAGAGCTAGGAACCAATATGACAAAAAAAGGCCAATTCACGACAGATTTCATATTTTAAAATAATTATTTCGGGGCATTGTTTTGCTACGCGATTTGAAAATGTCTTTGCGTTTTTTGTTTTTTAATTTAAGTTTGTCGCCTTTTTTTTTTGCCAATGGCAACCCAGGATGTGGCCTGTGTCCCACCCACCACCTTACAGGACACACCCTAGTCCTTCCTCTAAGTGCTGACTTGGGGTGAACTGATAGCTTCGCCAAAACAGCCAACTGGCACTTCGCTGGTCAGTCCCGCCCAGAGTGCTACACCAGAGCTAGGAACCAATATGACAAAAAAAGGCCAATTCACGACAGATTTCATATTTTAAAATAAGTATTTCGGGGCATTGTTTTGCTACGCGATTTGAAAATGTCTTTGCGTTTTGTGTTTTTTACTTTAAGTTTGTCGCCTTTTTTTTTTGCCAATGGCAACCCAGGATGTGGCCTGTGTCCCACCCACCACCTTACAGGACACACCCTAGTCCTTCCTCTAAGTGCTGACTTGGGGTGAACTGATAGCTTCGCCAAAACAGCCAACTGGCACTTCGCTGGTCAGTCCCGCCCAGAGTGCTACACCAGAGCTAGGAACCAATATGACAAAAAAAGGCCAATTCACGACAGATTTCTTTTTTACAATAATTATTTCGGGGCATTGTTTTGCCACGCCATTTGAAAATGTCTATGCGTTTTGTTTTTTTAATTTAAGTTTGTCGCCTTTTTTTTTTGCCAATGGCAACCCAGGATGTGGCCTGTGTCCCACCCACCACCTTACAGGACACACCCTAGTCCTTCCTCTAAGTGCTGACTTGGGGTGAACTGATAGCTTCGCCAAAACAGCCAACTGGCACTTCGCTGGTCAGTCCCGCCCAGAGTGCTACACCAGAGCTAGGAACAATATGACAAAAAAAGGCCAATTCACGACAGATTTCATATTTTAAAATAAGTATTTCAGGGCATTGTTTTGCTACGCCATTTGAAAATGTCTTAGTGTTTTTTTTGTTTTTTTAATTTAAGTTTGTCGCCTTTTTTTTTTGCCAATGGCAACCCAGGATGTGGCCTGTGTCCCACCCACCACCTTACAGGACACACCCTAGTCCTTCCTCTAAGTGCTGACTTGGGGTGAACTGATAGCTTCGCCAAAACAGCCAACTGGCACTTCGCTGGTCAGTCCCGCCCAGAGTGCTACACCAGAGCTAGGAACCAATATGACAAAAAAAGGCCAATTCACGACAGATTTCATATTTTAAAATAAGTATTTCGGGGCATTGTTTTGCTACGCGATTTGAAAATGTCTTTGCGTTTTTGTTTTTTAATTTAAGTTTGTCGCCTTTTTTTTTGCCAATGGCAACCAGGATGTGGCCTGTGTCCCACCCACCACCTTACAGGACACACCCTAGTCCTTCCTCTAAGTGCTGACTTGGGGTGAACTGATAGCTTCGCCAAAACAGCCAACTGGCACTTCGCTGGTCAGTCCCGCCCAGAGTGCTACACCAGAGCTAGGAACCAATATGACAAAAAAAGGCCAATTCACGACAGATTTCATATTTTAAAATAAGTATTTCGGGGCATTGTTTTGCTACGCGATTTGAAAATGTCTTTGCGTTTTGTGTTTTTTAATTTAAGTTTGTCGCCTTTTTTTTTTGCCAATGGCAACCCAGGATGTGGCCTGTGTCCCACCCACCACCTTACAGGACACACCCTAGTCCTTCCTCTAAGTGCTGACTTGGGGTGAACTTATAGCTTCGCCAAAACAGCCAACTGGCACTTCGCTGGTCAGTCCCGCCCAGAGTGCTACACCAGAGCTAGGAACCAATATGACAAAAAAAGGCCAATTCACGACAGATTTCTTTTTTACAATAATTATTTCGGGGCGTTGTTTTGCTACGCCATTTGAAAATGTCTATGCGTTTTGTGTTTTTTAATTTAAGTTTGTCGCCTTTTTTTTTTTGCCAATGGCAACCCAGGATGTGGCCTGTGTCCCACCCACCACCTTACAGGACACACCCTAGTCCTTCCTCTAAGTGCTGACTTGGGGTGAACTGATAGCTTCGCCAAAACAGCCAACTGGCACTTCGCTGGTCAGTCCCGCCCAGAGTGCTACACCAGAGCTAGGAACCAATATGACAAAAAAAGGCCAATTCACGACAGATTTCATATTTTAAAATAAGTATTTCGGGGCATTGTTTTGCTACACCATTTGAAAATGTCTTTGCGTTTTGTGTTTTTTAATTTAAGTTTGTCGCCTTTTTTTTTTGCCAATGGCAACCGAGGATGTGGCCTGTGTCCCACCCACCACCTTACAGGACACACCCTAGTCCTTCCTCTAAGTGCTGACTTGGGGTGAACTGATAGCTTCGCCAAAACAGCCAACTGGCACTTCGCTGGTCAGTCCCGCCCAGAGTGCTACACCAGAGCTAGGAACCAATATGACAAAAAAAGGCCAATTCACGACAGATTTCATATTTTAAAATAATTATTTCGGGGCATTGTTTTGCTACGCGATTTGAAAATGTCTTTGCGTTTTTTGTTTTTTAATTTAAGTTTGTCGTCTTTTTTTTTTGCCAATGGCAACCAGGATGTGGCCTGTGTCCCACCCACCACCTTACAGGACACACCCTAGTCCTTCCTCTAAGTGCTGACTTGGGGTGAACTGATAGCTTCGCCAAAACAGCCAACTGGCACTTCGCTGGTCAGTCCCGCCCAGAGTGCTACACCAGAGCTAGGAACCAATATGACAAAAAAAGGCCAATTCACGACAGATTTCTTTTTTACAATAAGTATTTCAGGGCATTGTTTTACGACGCCATTTGAAAATGTCTTAGTGTTTTTTTTGTTTTTTAATTTAAGTTTGTCGCCTTTTTTTTGCCAATGGCAACCCAGGATGTGGCCTGTGTCCCACCTACCACGACCTTACAGGACACACCCTAGTCCTTCCTCTAAGTGCTGACTTGGGGTGAACTGATAGCTTCGCCAAAACAGCCAACTGGCACTTCGCTGGTCAGTCCCGCCCAGAGTGCTACACCAGAGCTAGGAACCAATATGACAAAAAAAGGCCAATTCACGACAGATTTCATATTTTAAAATAAGTATTTCAGGGCATTGTTTTGTTACGCCATTTGAAAATGTCTTAGTGTTTTTTTTGTTTTTTTAATTTAAGTTTGTCGCCTTTTTTTTGCCAATGGCAACCCAGGATGTGGCCTGTGTCCCACCTACCACCTTACAGGACACACCCTAGTCCTTCCTCTAAGTGCTGACTTGGGGTGAACTGATAGCTTCGCCAAAACAGCCAACTGGCACTTCGCTGGTCAGTCCCGCCCAGAGTGCTACACCAGAGCTAGGAACCAATATGACAAAAAAAGGCCAATTCACGACAGATTTCATATTTTAAAATAAGTATTTCGGGGCATTGTTTTGGTACGCGATTTGAAAATGTCTTTGCGTTTTGTGTTTTTTACTTTAAGTTTGTCGCCTTTTTTTTTTGCCAATGGCAACCCAGGATGTGGCCTGTGTCCCACCCACCACCTTACAGGACACACCCTAGTCCTAACTCTAAGTGCTGACTTGGGGTGAACTGCAACCGTTGCCAAAACAGCCAACTGGCACATGGCCGGTCAGGTCAGTCCTGCCCAGAGTGCTACACCAGAGCTAGGAACCAATATGACAAAAAAAGGCCAATTCACGACAGATTTCAAATCATTCATTTATTTAAATATTAATTACTAGTTCAATTCATTTGATTGTGTTTACATTATGTAAATGTGGTTTTCAAAAGTAAAGTTACACCATGTAAATTTTGGTGTTTTAATGGTTAGTGAACAACATTTCATGACTCTTGCAGAAGAACATAGCTGTAGCCACTTCTCACTGTTTATGTCAAGTCAAGTCAAGTCATCTTTATTTATATAACGCTTTTTACAATGCAAATTGTGGCAAAGCAGCTTTACATTAATAAGAAAATGGGGTCATTGTGCAGTTTATTCTATATATTATTGATTCATTCCGTTGCAAATATCAGTAGTTATTAGTCTAGTTAATTTATGTATATCAGCACTGCAGAAAACAGTGACGTAATCGTCCGGCTCAGCTCAGTTTGTATACAACGGCGCCAATGCAGGCATATCAAAAACACTGCTGAATATCAAGCAAGTGTCCCCAACTTAAGCAAGCCAAAGGCAACAGCGGCAAGGAACCAAAACTCCAACAAATGGAGAAAAAACCCTCGGGAGAAACCAGGCTTAGTCGGGGGGCCAGTTCTCCTCTGGCCAACAGTGAACACTTGTCCGATACTCAGGCAGAGTTACGGGTCATTAAACCGATTTGGAATCGCAACAGTCAAAATATTTAATCTAGTTCCATCTAGTTTAAGATCTTTTTGATCACGCCGGTATGGGACGGTTTGTTGGGATATGTACCACTGGCTGATGAGTCGGTAAGGTCTTAACAAAGGATGAGCTAGTTAACACAGTCTCCGCCGACACCACAGGCCACATTGCTGCCGCACACAGGCACAGGTTCCCCGTCCGACCCGGACACGGCCCAGATCCAGCCAATCACGTTAATTGGTAAACCTCGGGATAAGCAGAGAGACAAAAAGTTAGCGTAGACGCCATTCTTCTTCTGATGTAACGAGTACATCTGGTGTTATAGGAAGTGTTCCCGGTTCCGGCTGACCTGATCTATGCAGCCTAACAATCCTTTAACAGATTTGAAGACAAAAGTTTATAGTGCGTCATGTGTATGCCAGGTTAAATAGATGCGTTTTTAGTCTAGATTTAAACTGACAGAGTGTGTCTGCTTCCCGAACAATGCTAGGAAGATTGTTCCAGAGTTTAGGTGCCAAATAGGAAAAGGATCTACCGCCTGCGGTTGATTTTGATATTCTAGGTATTAACAACTGGCCAGAATTCTGAGATCGTAATAGACGCGGAGGACTATAATGCATTAAGAGCTCACTCAGGTACTGGGGAGCTAAGCCATTTAGTGCTTTGTAAGTAATTAGCAAGATTTTAAAATCTATACGATGTTTAATAGGGAGCCAGTGCAGTTTTGACAGAACCGGGCTAATATGTTCATATTTCCTGGTTCTAGTAAGGACTCTAGCTGCTGCGTTTTGGACCAGCTGTAATTTGTTTATCATGCGAGCAGGGCAACCACCCAATAGAGCGTTACAGTAATCTAGTCTCGAGGTCATAAACGCATGAACTAGCTGTTCCGCATTTGTCATTGAGAGCATATGTCGCAATTTAGATATATTTTTAAGATGGAAGAATGCGGTTTTACATATGCTAGAAATGTGGCTTTCAAATGAAAGATTGGTATCAAAGAGCACACCCAGGTTCCTAACTGACGAAGACGACTTAACAGAGCAGCCATCAAGTGTTAGACAGTATTCTAGGTTTTTATGTGCTGAAGTTTTTGGTCCAATAATTAGAATCTCTGTTTTTTTCTGAATTTAGTAGTAGGAAATTACTAGTCATCCAATTTTTTATATCAGCTACGCATTCTGTTAATTTTGAGAATTGGTAGGTTACGTCAGGGCGTGAGGAAATATAGAGCTGAGTATCATCAGCGTAACAGTGAAAGCTAATGCCATGCTTCCTAATGACATCTCCCACGGGTAACATGTACAGAGTGAAAAGCAACGGTCCTAGAACTGAGCCTTGTGGTACTCCATATTTAACTTGTGATCGAAATGACATCTCTTCGTTTACTACTACAAACTGATAACGGTCAGATAAGTATGATTTGAACCATGCCAATGCAATTCCACTAATTCCAGCATAATTTTCTAGTCTATTCAAAAGAATATTGTGGTCGATAGTGTCAAAAGCAGCGCTGAGGTCTAGTAACACTAATAGAGAGATACAACCATGATCTAATGATAAGAGCAAATCATTTGTAACTCTAATGAGAGCAGTCTCAGTACTATGGTACGGTCTAAATCCTGACTGGAAATCCTCACAGATACCATTTCTTTCTAAGTAGGAACTAAGCTGAGATGATACTGCCTTTTCTAGTATTTTTGACAGAAAAGGTAGATTGGAAATCGGTCTGTAATTGACTAATTCACCAGGATCAAGTTGTGTTTTTTTAATAAGAGGTTTGATAATAGCCTGCTTAAAATTTTTCGGTACGTAACCTAGTGATAAAGATGAATTAATGATCTTAAGAAGAGGATCTATGACCTCTGGAAGCATCTCTTTCAATAGCTTAGTCGGTATAGGGTCTAACATACATGTTGTAGATTTTGATGATTTAACAAGTTTAGACAATTCTTCCTTTCCTATGGCAGCGAATGAATGGAATTTTTCCTCAGGGATACAACAATCCACTGTCTGATGTGATACTGTAGTAGACAGTTGCATGGCTATAATTTTCTCTCTAATGTTGTCAATCTTGCAAGTAAAGAAGTTCATAAAGTCATTACTGCTGTGCTGTTTGGAAACATCAGAAGTTGAGGCTGTATTTCTTGTTAATTTAGCCACTGTATTAAATAAATACTTAGGGTTGTGTTTATTTTCTTCTAAAAGATTTGAAAAATAAGCAGATCTAGCGGTTTTTACGGCCTTTCTGTACTCCATCATTTTCTCTCTCCATGAAATCCAAAAAACTTCTAGTTTTGAATTCTTCCAGCTGCGCTCCAGTTTTCTGGCTGCTCTCTTAAGGGCCCGAGTGTGCTCGTTATACCATGGCGTTGGACTAATATCCTTAATCTTTTTTAAGCGCAAAGGAGCGACAGAGTCTAGAGTGTTCGAAAAGAGAGCGTCAATAGTTTCTGTTGCAACATCGAGTTCTTCTAAGCTGTCTGGTTTGCTAAGTTGATGAAACTGATCAGGAAGATTATTTATAAAGCAATTTTTAGTGGTAGAAGTGATGGTTCTAACATATTTATGGCAGACAGGCGGTTTTCCAGCCTTGGATAAATGTAGCACGCATGAGACTAGATAATGATCTGAGACGTCATCGCTCTGCTGCAGAATTTCAACGGCATCAATATCGATTCCATGTGACAATATTAGATCTAGAGTATGATTACGACAATGAGTTGGTCCTGACACGTGTTGTCTAACTCCAATAGAGCTTAGAATATCTGTTAATGCCAATCCCAAAGCGTCTTTTTCATTATCTACATGTATATTAAAATCACCAACAATAAGGACTTTATCCACAGCCAGTACTAACTCCGATAGAAAATCAGCAGATTCTTTGATAAAATCTGTATGGTGCCCTGGTGGCCTGTATACAGTAGCCAACACAAATTTCAAATGAGAGTTGTCACTAACATTATATAAACTTACATAGAGCACCATCACTTCAAAAGAGATATATTTGAAAGACTTTTGAGTAATACTGAAGATATTACTATAGATTACAGCAACACCTCCCCCTTTACCTTTCTGACGAGGTTCGTGTCGATAATAGTAACCTTGAGGGCTAGACTCATTTAAAGTAATGTAATCGTCTGGTTTTAGCCAGGTTTCTGTCAAACACAGCACATCTAGGTTATTTTCTGTGATAATATCATTTACAATAAGTGCTTTTGAAGAAAGGGATCGAATATTCAGCAACCCAAGCTTTATCATTTTGTTATCTTTATAATCTCTGTTTACTACTTGTTGAACATCAATTAAATTATCACCCGTAAATGGGTTTGGAAGTTTTCTGTATTTATTAGTTCGGGGTACAGACACAGTCTCTATCTGATGATATCTAGGTGAAAGAGTCTCTATGTGTTGGGATTTATCTGAATTCTGTGACGTGAGACAGCTAGCAGACGGTCGGTTTAGCCAGTCTGTCTGCTTCCTGACCTGGGCCCCAGTTAGTCAAGGTTGAGCTCTAAGACTATGTGCCATATTACTAGAGAGAAGAGCGGCACCACCCCAGGAGGGATGAATACCATCTCTTTTCAACAGGTCAGGTCTGCCCCAAAAACTTTTCCAATTGTCTATGAAACCTATATTATTCTGTGGACACCACTTAGACAGCCAGCCATTGAGTGATGATAGTCTGCTAATTATCTCATCACATCCTACGAGCAGGAAGGGGTCCAGAAAAAAAAAACAGTCTGACATCATACGTGCGATTTCACACACCTCTTTAATGTTAATTTTGGTGATCTCCGACTGGCGAAGTCGGACATCATTAGCGCCGACGTGAATAACAATTTTAGAGTATTTACGATTAGCATTAGCCAGCACTTTTAAATTTGCTTTGATGTCAGGCGCTCTGGCTCCTGGCAAACATGTGACTATGGTGGCTGGTGTCTCTATTTTCACGTTCCGTGTAATAGAATCGCCAATAACTAGGGCACTTTCAACAGGATTCTCAGTGGGTGCGTCACTGAGTGGGGAGAACCTGTTTGATGTTCTAATCGGAACGGAAGAGTGGTGTTTTTTAACACGACTAGGCCGCCTCACGGTCACCCAGTTGCCCTGCTGCACGGGCTCTACAGCCGGAACCGAACAATGTACGGAGTTCACTAGGCTAGTCGCATCCAAAACAGTATCTGAAGCCCTTGCATTCTTACTATCCTCAATTAAAGTTTGGATGCGTGTCTCTAATTCTAAGATTTTCTCTGTCAGCCTGACTATTTGCCTACATTTATGACATGTGAATCCTTCATCGCTGACAGAAAAAGCTAAACTATGCATGTGACAGGCAGTGCAAGTAACAATGAAAGGAGAAGATGACATAGCTTACCGTGTTTGTAGACCGATCCGACTTACCAGATGTTTGATGAATTTGAAGAAAACGAGAGCGCGACAGAAATGACGGTGGGCACGGATAACACAAACTAGCGTAGTGCTAACGCGTTGTGATGGTGATTTAGATTAAAAGATTAAAAACTAGCGATGTCAGATTAATGTGATAGGCAATATAAGACAATATCAGATATATAGTGAAGATAAAGTAGACAGAAAACAATGACAATAAATAGATTCAAATAAAGCTATGGAGCTATGGAGCAACAGACAGCAACAGACTCAAACAATTCAGCAGCGAGGCAGACAGAAGCTTGACTTGGCAGCTGTCACTGTCAAGACAGATTATGCATATGAGTCACAATGCAACTGGGCTACTCTGCAGCGGTTGACGTCCCGCTCAGTTTAAAATAGTTAGAATATAAATGTTTATTATCAAGCAAGTGCACCTTTTGGTTTGTGACTGGATAAGTGCTTTGCCTCATGTTGGTGGAAGTAACAAAAACCACATTTTTCTGAAGGTGTTCCTTGAGCCCCTTTCTAACACCATATTATGTATAGAATACAACTTACATTTCATATTTCTATATTTAATTTTTTTATTAAACACCTATTTTACAACATTATTCCTACAACTGTAATTGCAAATTAATAATAATAATAATGATGATATAATAATAGTCATTTCTGTCAGGAATGTACATTGATTTTGCTCAGTTACCAAGTAATTTAATGGTGTTCTACAATATGTAACTACTACAGTATGTAAAAACTGTCTGATTTATAGCAATTAAATAATTATGGCTCAGCTAATCATAGTCATATCACAGCGATTCATGATGGACTCACTCATTATATAAATGTTGCAAATTCTGAACAAAAAAGTTACACAGTGTACCTTTAACTATAACTTTTCTGACAATTGTCAAATCTTACTTGTCGGTGACTCTTCTGGCATCTGTTGTAGTCTCATGCCTGCTCGTCTTGTTAATGTGGAGATTTATTTCGCACTTTCCACTTGCCTGATGCCCTCATTGTGCAAATCTGTGTGGCCAAGAAATCAAATATCCATTATGTAATAAGAGTTAAGAAAATCGTTCAAAAATATGTGCACAAAACGCAAGTTATACGCACTTGTGAGAGTGATCCATCGATGCATCGTCGAGAGACTGTCTCCATAGATACATATAAACATAGATACGAAGAACATTTTTGGAGTTTTCTTAAACGTGTTCTACTGTGACGTCACATGGAATCAGGCCTACATCTACAAACGTAAACAAGCAAGTTGGCAGTTGGATTTAGAATGGACCCTTCGCCAACAGTTTGATTGACAGGCGATGTAACCAATCAGAACGCCGAATCCGCCATTTTACGACAAAGCCGCCAGGGAGAAGCCTATAGTAGATTAACGTTCGTTAACTTGAAATATTGTGTGTACTCACGTCTTTCCGCGGTTGAAACAACATTCCTTCTGATGTATATTCATGTTTACTTTATGCTATAAATGAACTAGTATGAACAGAAGATCGGTTCACGAGCCGTTTGAAGGAACTATCTCAACACATTAAGGAGCCACTATACGGTATTTAGTGTTTAAACTACTTCACAAAATTACAATATTTTGAATATGAAACTTTCATACGTTGTCAGTGTCCTCTTTGCTCCAGGATGTATTTTTCACTGCTTGAAAAACATGATGTGTAGTGCGAAAACACATGACTTGCCGGCCATAGCAACAGTAACTAAAGGGCGCGGGTCTTTTCGAGTTGTTGAATCGGTGTGATACCCCTGTCGGAGTCTGTTGGAGTTGGTCAGAATCTGTTGGACATGCTGGACATGTTTAATCGAGCGGGGTAAAGTTAGTGTTGGGTTTGATATTCGCTGCATATCCCCCCCAAGCTGCTATAGGGATCATCTGCAAATTCACAACTCCGAATTAGTGCTTACAGGACTATGGTAATTGCCTAGTGTTCAAACTGACTTATTATAGTTTGCCAATATCTCGCTTTAGACAGTACATCCCCTAATGTTTGTACAGTACACAAGTAATGAAAAGAAAAAGAAAAAAAATGCAGTAATTCACCAAATGTGTTTTTCTTATTCAAAAAGTCTGATCTACTATGTTCCTCGTTACAAGATTGACTTACTACAGGTTAAATTTGCCAATATGTACAATATGTACTGTACATACGGTACACAATTACTTCTAGAAAAAAATTATTGTAAATCCCCAAAAATGTTTTTTTTTTTCACATTCCAAAGGATGTAATACCTTCGTAGTGACCGGAGTGACTTTCTACAGGTGGAATTTTGCCAATATCTTGTTTACTGTATGTACAGTACAAATATTTTTAGAAAAACCATCACAGTAATACACCAAAAGGCTTTTTTCAAGTTCCAACGCTTGTAGTACCTTGCTAGTGACCAGCCTCACTTACTACAGGTAAAATGTTGCCAATTTCTCCCTTACTGTATGTACAGTACACACATATTTATAGAATAATCATCACAGTAATACACCAAAAGGCTTTTTTCAAGTTCCAAAGCTTGTAGTATCTTCCTAGTGACCAGACTGACCATTTTTCTGTCTAGTCTTGAGCGGTCAACAAGTGACTAAAACAACAATTGCTAATCCTGACAGTCGATTTTTAATAGCTTTAGGCCTATGCATGAAATTGTGAATCTCCATTGACACTATAGGTTAGGGTTTGGTAAAACACCTTAGAAAAAGACTTGAAAGTTCCGAAATAGGCAAATGATTTCGAGAAGTAGACCCACATAAACACATTTACAGCCACTAAGAGTGATCTCTCCAGCAGGATGCATTATCATGTAGTAATGTTATTGTAATGTAGTATATGTACTAATGTAGTATATTGTAGTATAATGCCTTTATCTGTCATTCACTGTACATAGAATTTGCTGTTAACCCCAAGCATCAGAAATTCATGAAAATTTAGCATGTTGACATTGTGTTTGCAAGATATGGGCAAAATAGTTTTTTTTAATGGGGCACACCTACAAATAGCCCTTATGTCAGCGTCAGACTCCACAAGGATTAAATGAATAGAATTTTTAGAGTTTTTTTTTTGTCCTGAGTGTCTGAGGATGATGCATGCAAAGTTTAGTAAGGCTCTGCTGCTCAGGTATAATAATAATATAAAAAATAATAACCATATGAAGAAGAAAATAAAAATAATTGAAAAAGCAGTATGCTTCCTGTACTTGGACCCCTAAATATAACTAGTTTTTGTTCAGATGTATATTTACATGTATATTTAACATTAAGAATTATCAGCTAAAAACAATAGTATTTAGTATAAACTATTAGATGTTAAATAATCGATTTCTTAACTTAAGACTGCCACAAACATAATAGCTTAGTGCATTTGCATTAATGTACAGTTAGTTTGTAGTACATGTATAACAGTATATGTAAGGTTTCAAGCCTTCAACTTCAAAATACGTTCATGTACTGTTTTATAATTTTTATTGAATTTTTTCATTACAATTTAATGCATATTTTAAGATCTGGACAAATCTGTCACTGTCAATTTTTTGGAAAGGACATCAAACAAAACAAACATTGGTTGTGGGTCATTTGGCATGGGAACCGCAGGGGAATTAAAGACCAAGTGCTGTTATCGAGGAAGCTGAATAAGAGCCATCCTTCAGATCCTGGGTTAAGAGCATAGAAAAATTAAACTGTTTATTTACCAGACAATAGAATACCATATGCATGTATATATGAATAAAAGTGAAAGCACAAAGAGACTGTAGATTCTGAACCACTACACCGTAAAGGTAATACTGTTTGAAACATTACCCAAATTTACACGCCAAGGCTTGAGAAAAGTAAGTAAAATTCAACAGCATTAAAACATGACCCATACAAATTGAATTACAATAGATAATATTGAAATATAGACTCACAGATCTGACATAATACCACAACACATTTTGACATAATCATTACAATTTATTATGTTGTACAGTAGTGTTTACAGTTGGTGTTATTAATCTGTAAATGTATTACACAGCATGTACTGTATTATATTAAGTGTAACAGTTTCAATTGCTTTGCAGGTAAACTGAGAATTATGATGGTGCAGTGGGATTCGTAAATATTCACGACAATCACTGGAAGTTTGTGGTAAGCAAAACCATTTATCAACTGAACATTTGATTAATTCAGTAGTTTTAGTATTGTTAATTCAATGAAAACTGTAGTACTATAGAAACAATACTGAATATTATTTTTTTTAGAATCATGTGGATATATGTATACTTATATTTTTTCCTTTACCTTCTCTGTCCTGTAACTTACCAGAAAAATGAATGTATAGCTCCTTCATGCCATGTTAGAACAAATATATGTTGCTGACCTTAAAAATGTCAAAGAGGACACTAACAACGTATGAAACAGTTTCATATTCAAAATATTGTAATTTTGTAAAGTACTTTAATAATTGTAGCAGGTTCTTGAAGGGAAAGAGGAGAACGGACACAAGAAAGTGAATTCATTTACAAGTGAGCAAGTGCAAGGAAAGTAGACCAGTGGATATTTGACAGTACTCCTCAGGTCCGAATCTCCATAATATAGTGTCTCTTTTAGTGTTTCCAGTGAGGGTCTTCGTGGTCCGGGTGAGTAAAGGTGAAAGTCCGCTGAGCAGACAGAGTTCACTCGGTGTGGAGGGCTGCTGGCAGAGAATCCGTAACGCCGACCTCCCGTTAATCACTCTCTGGCAAACAAACACAAGCACAAGTGTTAGTCTTGTTTGAGAGAAGAGTCTCTACCTTTTCTGTCTCCACAGGCATTTATATCCCTGTCCCCCATTTATGTCCCGAATGCCATCGGCTGGGCTTGGTGATTGTTCCCCAGCTGGTTTGTGTGTGTTGTTGCTGGCAACTCGTCACAATTTGTATTTGCGTTTATGAAACAAATACAAATTATTTACTATTTAGACAAACAACATAGTCATTATGACAAGTAAATGTTTTTTTTGTTTTTTTTCCTGCAGACTGTACAAAACTTTTCTTAAATTTAGCATTAAAACATTTCCCTTCATTTCAGGTAATCCCTGATGCATTCAACATTGATCCCAATGAAGATAACTTCACACAACCGAGAAGACAAATGGCAAAGGATATTCTTCGTGATTCAGGTAATATAACAAAGATCCAGTTACTCTAAAGGATAGCTATAGAAATATTCAATATGAGTTATTGTACTGTATTAGACTAAGAATAAGAGGCCTAATACTAGTTTAGTATACTAGTTAGTTTGCATACTGCAACTTATGGTTAAACGGTTATAGAAAAATTATACAAATAAAATACCAATCAATCAGTCAATAAATAGTCGATCAGTATTACTTGTTTTCAGTTCTCTGACGGTCTTACCGTAATAGCCAGTATATGCGCGAACCACGAAATATAGTGGCGGCTAGATTGCAATTACAGCAATAGACAGCAATTATTTTAACCCAATTTTCTGTTTAATAAATGTGAAACCAATTCAAAGTATTAATATGTTCAAAATGTTAAGTCTATCTCAACTAGTATAACCTTTGACTAGCCATGACAGGGTTAGCTGAAAACAGTGGGTCTGACGTTGTCACTTACAATTTTTTGTGGGATTTGAATAGTCAACTGAAATTCGAAGTGGTGGTGGTTGCATCACATATCTTCGTGTTGCAGGTCTTGCATACTGCTGTTCTTCTATTCTTAGCACCGTCTTGCACATAATCCTGATAACGTTACCCAAACTTAATTATTCTTCGCATAGCGACTGTTCAGTCACGACTGCGCATGCTCCTACGTTAGATCTCACACTTGCCTGCTGCATCACGTGGTTAGGTTGTGGTGCGTTCAAAAACAGATATTTATTAAACAAAAGACTTTATTTCGAGTCATATCACTAAAGTCCGAGTCAAGTCTGAAGTCACGAATATAAAGTCAAAGTCAAGCCTTTTATTAATTTTTGTCAAGAAGGTCTCAAGTCCTAAAATTTGCGGCTTAAGTCTGACTCGAGTCCCCCACCTACTTTAGCCCAGTAGTGCACAACACAACGAAATTTAAAAAGCAAACATAAGTTCACAACACAACGAAAACGAGCCGCAACACAACGAAAAAAGCCACAACAAATCGGAAACAAACCGCAACACAACGAAAAAAGCCACAACGGAAACGAGCCGCAACACAACGGAAACAAGCCGCAACACAACGAAATCGCCACAACCTAACGAAATAAAGCCACAACACAACGAAAAAAAGCCGCAACACAACGAAAAAAAGCCACAACACAACGAAATAAAGGCACAACACAACGAAAAAAAGCCACAACACAACGGAAACAAGCCTCAACACAACGAAAAAAAGCCACAACACAACGGAAACAAGCCTCAACACAACGAAAAAAAGCCACAACACAACGAAAAAAAGCCACAACACAACGAAATAAAGCCACAACACAACGAAAAAAAGCCACAACACAACGAAAAAAAGCCACAACACAACGAAACAAGCCACAACACAACGAAAAAAAGCCACAACACAACGGAAACAAGCCGCAACAACGAAATCGCCACAACATAACGAAATAAAGCCACAACACAACGAAAAAAGCCACAACACAACGAAAAAAAGCCACAACACAACGGAAACAAGCCACAACACGAAAAAAAGCTACAACATAACGGAAACATTGCAAAAACTCAAAATCTTGCCAAGTATATTTTTCTAATTTCTAGCCAAAATATCTCATCACACTTGATATAAGACAAAATCACCTAAAAAGCAAGATTTAAGTGAGATAAAGGAGCTTGTTTTTAGACAGTGCATCTTAAATATCTTGTTAAGTGAAACTGTCTTGAAAACATCTTGTTTTGAGTCATATCTCAGATAAAACAAGCTTTTTTGACATGTCATAAGGTTTTTAAGCTGCATGTTATTTGTAAAAGATGCATCGTCTTGTTTCAAGGAATAGATTTAACTTGAATTGAGACAACAAATCTGCTTTATTGAAAACTGCAGGTCAACATGCCCAACTCACAACAACTCACAATGCACAGTACAGTGTGACTATTTTTCTTACATTTTCATCAAACCATGTCCATGTGATATGTAAAAAAGACAGAGGCAAAAGCTGGAATTATGTTTCCTTCTCTGTTCTGTTGCACTCTGTTATTCCAAAAGTAATAATTAAAAATAAATGCTGTCATCAATTACAGTGTTTCAGTGCTTAAAAAGAATTAATTGCGCACAAATACTCACACAATACAGACTCAAGAATGATGTTTGGTGATGTCTGTGAGATCATACTTCAGTGGAATGTACTTGCTATTATTGAAATTTACACAGTAGTATGGTGTATAATCAACAAGCTTTTCAGCATCCATGAAAATATTGGCTTGAGCTAGGTCGGGAACTTCTACCTCATAAGCTGTAGAGAGAGGTTGGCATTCAAAACAATACACTGAAGCATTTAAAATATAAATGTTTTTCACAAGTGCAAACTCTGGAGTATTATTAATGACATTAGAAATAACCAATGATTTTCCACATGTATGCTTATTTCCATGTTGCATAATCCACTGTACTGAAACTATATGTTCAGCGTGCTCCATTCCTAAGAACTCTTTAATCTTTCCTTCTACATAGTGAACATTTTTCACCTCAGAGGCTGGGCCCATGTCAACTTCACTTGAACAAATTAGATGTTTCTCATGCACATTCTGACTACATTCATAAAGTTGGTTGTGCTTCACAAGAGACTTACATATATTTTTAAAACTACTTTTCAAAGCCCACTGCTTAAAAAAAAGCAATGCTTTGACTCAAAGCGCATACACATATGCCTCACTGTAGGACCAAGTGCCTTAATCTGAGAAGGAAGATGCAGCAAGTAATGCTGTTTAGGTATAATATTTGCATCTGGAAACAGTTTGTTTGAAATGTTGTAAATGTTGCTCTATTAAAAGCTTCAGCCTTGAAAGAGTTGAGAGAGCAATAATAGGTGAAAACAGAATTTTGACTATCTCTAACAACTTAAGTAGCATTTGTGTGTAATCGTTTTCTCCAATTTTGTCAATGAGAAATGGCAGGATCTTTAACAAAACCAGCATCTGCCCAGCTGACTGTTTCAATTTATTGTCATTTGATGACAGTGTATTGACAGATATGGGCCAAGGCTTATCCCTTGCATCCACAGGAGAATAAGGGAAACAAATAATTGCACTGTTGAATGAGTCTAAGTCCATATGCCCTGAAAGCACAAGATGCTTTAAAACACATTTGATTTCATATGGGGCAACACCTTCAAGAATGACATGCATGATGTCTTGTGGGGTTTGATTGATTATATCAAAGTGAGGAAATTCTGATAATTTGCTTCTCCTGTTTATGCCATATGTCATTTTTAGATTGTCTTTCAGAAAGTCAGTATTTGCCTTTTCAATGTCATTACATTGCCTATTATGACTTGCCATTGTCCTTTTAACAAACATATCTTCGTTAAATTGCTCCTGCATGTCTTCAAAGTTGCACTCGCAGTGCCTGCACTTACTGTAGGCAAATCCCACTCCAATCTTAAATCCAGCCACTTCATGCTGAGCAAGAGTGTCTCCGCACACAGACATAAGTGCCCCATAAATTGTCCTCTCACCATTTGCAGTGACAACCTGGACACCATCATACAGCTCAGTTAAGTCACGGTTAATCCTCTCAAATATCTCATCAATACCACAATGGCAAAGATCTTTGGATTTTACCATGGCAAGCAGACGAATGGCAGCAAGTCTCCATCTGTATCTAGGGTTGATGTTACCTAAGGTGTAATAAATCAATAACAATTTGTTTTTGTTTGCCCGAGATCCAAGAGGATTGCATAGCTAAATTTCATCTGTATATAAAATTAACTGCAATGCTGTGGGAAATTTCAAAAACAGTGGGTGCGACTTAAAAATGTCTCCATCAATGAAATCATGAAAAAATCCATCCTTGCATGCCTGTGGCCTCTTATCAATCATTGCAATTATTCCTGGATGTGATAGCAGCTGCTCCAAACTTTTCACCAACGGTATATAATGAAAAAAATGGTCCTCAATGGTAAGAACTCGGGAGTCTCCATTTTTCACATAACATACAGTTTGTTTTGCGACAAGAATCTCAACTGGTCAAATATCCCAATTGCATCACTCTTTAGTAGATCCAGGTCCCCAGAATGACTCTCGATCATGTCGCTCATTTGCTGTTTTAGGTGCTCCAATAATGCGGCCTGATATTGCTGGACTCCACTCACCATTTGGTTAACAGCTCTCTGGGGAGTAAAAAACAAACAAACAAAATATAAAAATGAATTTTATAATATATGCAAACTCACAGACACTTTTTTTTTTAAAGTAACCCTTCAATTACATGTTAGTGACATGCAATGATCAAAATAGGCTATTACCAGCAAAACTATCAATAAATAATATTGCCTTCTGCAGCTTTAAGACCTTGTTTACACTCGGTCTTAAAATGCGAAGTGAGATGGATCACAAGTGGTCACTGAAGAAGCATGGAGACACATTTTAATGTCAGGTGTTTCTCTGACATACTTTTAGCTGTCCACCTGTGATCGGATCAACCAAGATGCCAGGTTTGAACAGTGGCTAAATCATTCTACAGTTCAAGCTTATTGCTTTTAAGCTTGCTACAAAAAAATAAATATAATTAAATGGAAAATCACTGGCATAAATTACCTGTGTCAGTCGATGGGTTTCTCTGGCTTGAAGAAGAAATGCAGTTGCATGTTTAGAAAGGTCTACATTCATGCGACCCTCTCCATCTTCCTGAAATCCACTCTGAAAGAGATTAACAACAAACATATCTATTAAAACAGGGAAAATATTGGCATTTGTAGGTATCGCCACCAGACAATCTGACAACTACCTGGGTAAGCTAGCTCGCTAGATTTTTTTTTCTTCCTATAAAATGGTACAAGATGGGTGTTTTTTTTACTGATTGGTGTCTATTTTGAGTATGTAAAATAAATAGAAAAACAACAACTAATAAATTCAAAACAGTACTACAAAAAAAACAATAACTTTGACAGCATCAGAAAAAATCTGTACTTCATGAGTAAGATTGACACACATACTAAATTGTCAAGTCAAGTCATCTTTATTTATATAGCGCTTTTTACAATGCAAATTGTGGCAAAGCAGCTTTACATTAATAAGAAAATGGGGTCATTGTGCAGCTTATTCTACATATTATTGATTCTTTCCGTTGCAAATATCAGTAGTTATTAGTCTAGTTAATTTATGTATATCAGCACTGCAGAAAACAGTGACGTAATCGTCCGGCTCAGCTCAGTTTGTATACAACGGCGCCAATGCAGGCATATCAAAAACACTGCTGAATATCAAGCAAGTGTCCCCAACTTAAGCAAGCCAATGCATAATGCATTAAGAGCTCACTCAGGTACTGGGGAGCTAAGCCATTTAGTGCTTTGTAAGTAATTAGCAAGATTTTAAAATCTATACGATGTTTAATAGGGAGCCAGTGCAGTTTTGACAGAACCGGGCTAATATGTTCATATTTCCTGGTTCTAGTAAGGACTCTAGCTGCTGCGTTTTGGACCAGCTGCAATTTGTTTATCACGCGAGCAGGGCAACCACCCAATAGAGCGTTACAGTAATCTAGTCTCGAGGTCATAAACGCATGAACTAGCTGTTCCGCATTTGTCATTGAGAGCATATGTCGCAATTTAGATATATTTTTAAGATAGAAGAATGCGGTTTTACAAATGCTAGAAATGTGGCTTTCAAATGAAAGATTGGTATCAAAGAGCACACCCAGGTTCCTAACTGACGAAGACGACTTAACAGAGCAGCCATCAAGTGTTAGACAGTATTCTAGGTTTTTATGTGCTGAAGTTTTTGGTCCAATAATTAGAATCTCAGTTTTTTCTGAATTTAGTAGTAGGAAGTTACTAGTCATCCAATTTTTTATATCAGCTACGCATTCTGTTAATTTTGAGAATTGGTAGGTTTCGTCAGGGCGTGAGGAAATATAGAGCTGAGTATCATCAGCGTAACAGTGAAAGCTAATGCCATGCTTCCTAATGATATCTCCCAAGGGTAACATGTACAGAGTGAAAAGCAACGGTCCTAGAACTGAGCCTTGTGGTACTCCATATTTAACTTGTGATCGAAATGACATCTCTTCGTTTACTACTACAAACTGATAACGGTCAGATAAGTATGATTTGAACCATGCCAATGCAATTCCACTAATTCCAGCATAATTTTCTAGTCTATTCAAAAGAATATTGTGGTCGATAGTGTCAAAAGCAGCGCTGAGGTCTAGTAACACTAATAGAGAGATACAACCATGATCTAATGATAAGAGCAAATCATTTGTAACTCTAATGAGAGCAGTCTCAGTACTATGGTACGGTCTAAATCCTGACTGGAAATCCTCACAGATACCATTTCTTTCTAAGTAGGAACTAAGCTGAGATGATACTGCCTTTTCTAGTATTTTTGACAGAAAAGGTAGATTGGAAATCGGTCTGTAATTGACTAATTCACCAGGATCAAGTTGTGGTTTTTTAATAAGAGGTTTGATAATAGCCTGCTTAAAATTTTTCGGTACGTAACCTAGTGATAAAGATGAATTAATGATCTTAAGAAGAGGATCTATGACCTCTGGAAGCATCTCTTTCAATAGCTTATTAGTCGTTAAATTGTATCCATTCACTTGCTGTCTTGCCAATAAATTAACATTACTAAAGGCCTTGGAACTGAACTTATATTCCAATAAGCTATACGGAGACAACTTCCTGTCACACGCTTTTATGAAGACATGTCTCACCTGCCAGTTACAACTTTGTGAATGATAAGCTAATAATACACATAATACATCCTCTATGCTTGATTCAAACTGTTGAAGGATAACCTGTAATTTTTAATTTGTTGTTTGCATGACTAACATTAACGTTACTGATTTTTTTCAATGAAGTCTAGTAACTAAATTACATAAATAATTAAACTAAATGTAACCGGCCTAATTCTGGCTACTGCCCAATCTGCGTTGTGTAATAGAAGACAAGGAGACGGCTGGAAGTGCTGCTGCTGTAGAGTTTATTTGGCCCTCTCCTCTCAGCGCGCTCAACGCGGTCTGGATGGATTGCACAGTTTTAGAACTACTGTGATTTCACAGATGACTGTGGTTAACAGTGACTTTTACCTCATCTCAGCGCGCTCAACGCGGTCTCAGCAACATTACAATGTTAACAAAATGCATAAAACACAAATCACCATGTTCTGTTGGCGCACACACATACTCAAACCACTGTACTCGGTAATTAACTATTAAATCCAATCCGTAAAAACTTTTCTTAGTGCATTTATAACGCTGCAAACAATTATATTAGAGAATATTATTGACTTTTAGAACCTTACTATAACTTTTATAAGTCTATCTTGAGAGAGCACCGCTAACTGCTTACCTCATCTCAGCGCGCTCAACGCGGTCTGATGACGCAGCGCGGGTTGAACAGAAATGACGTCACCATGTAACAGAAATATAAAACTTTTCCCAAAAATAGCAAAAATAAGATACAAAACTAAATGATGAGGTTTTCGTGGACAAATTAATACTAAGTAAATAAATGAAAAATTGAAAGGAAGGATGATTAGTGAAATACATTAAACATTACAAGTGCATACTCGTTAACGTCCGTCACATAAACAAATTAAACTAATAATCAAATAAGTTAATTAATTTACCAATTACTGCATATAAAATTAAGCATTAGATCATAAGTGGACAATCTGTGGGGCGGTAGGCTGCGTCTGACAACATAAATGTAACCACTAAAGGGTTATTTCACCCAAAAATCATGAATCAGCGTATCGATTTATGATTCGGATCTCGTGTCAAACGGCTGAAATCACGTGACTTTGGAGATCTGAATCATGAATCGATACGCTGATTCATAACGCTCCGAAGCTTCAAGAAGCAGTGTTTTGAAATCGGACATTACTATACAAGTCGTTATTTAGTTTTTTTGCACACAAAAACTATTCTCGTCGCTTCATAAAATGATTGTAGAACCACTGTAGTGAGATGGACTTTGCGACGACGTCTTTAGTACCTTTTATGGGTCTTGAGAGAGGAAATGACATTGGTGTCAATGGAGGCCTTTCTGAGCCATCGGATTTCAACAGAATCTGATCAATCTTCATTTCTGTTCCGAAGATGAACGAAGGTCTTACGGGTGTCGAACGACATGAGGGTGAGTAATTAATGACAGAATTTTCATTTTTGGGTGAAATAACCCTTTAAGTTAACTAGCCTATTTAAATCTCAGTAGGCTAACGTAGTTGTATTTGCTTTACTGGTTCATTACTCGTTTCTGACAAAAATAGTGGAATTACTGTAACGCATTACTTTCAACACTGCTATTACTTTATCTTAAAATTACAACCTGAGCCTGTCATTGACAAAAACAAACATGTTTCGTGAACAGTTGACGAGTAGGGGTAAAATCTTTGCGTGGCAGGGGGAGCTGCCGTGCGACTGCCACTCGACCCGCCACAGTTATATGCGCCTGCCACTCGACCCGCCACAGTTATATGCGCCTGCACCCTGCATCGACCCGCCACAGTTAGATGCGCCTGCCACTCGACCCGCCACAGTTAGATGCGCCTGCCACTCGACCCGCCACAGTTATATGCGCCTGCCACTCGAAAAAAAAAAAAACCCCGCCACAGTTATATGCGCCTGCCACTCGACCCGCCACAGTTAGATGCGCCTGCCAATCGACCCGCCACAGCCCCCCCCCCATTTTATATGCGCCTGCCAATCGACCCGCCACAGTTATATGCGCCTGCCAATCGACCCGCCACAGTTATATGCGCCTGCCAATCGACCCGCCACAGTTATATGCGGCCTGCTTAGCAACCTTACACAATATGTAAGAGGTTTTTAAAACAAAATGCCGCTCCTATCCACTGTAGCCAACGGTGGCCAGAACGGTTACGCACAAAAGGTCAATATTCACCATTAACCAAACGCTTTTCCTAACATTTACAAAGCGTCGCGCCAGCCACAAGATCTCTCACTGTTTACAGCTACCAGACACTGCGATTGATACATGAGAGCAAACATATAGATAAAAAACAGCAGGATTGCACTTTTTGTCATCTTAACTTATGTTTTATTCGCCCTTTTTGTACATAATGGAGCGCGTCGTATGCGTTTTCGTGGCTCCTAGTAAGCGTCGCGCCAGCCACAGCTTAGCGTCGCGCCAGCCACAAGATCTCTCACTGTTTACAGCTACCAGACACTGCGATTGATACATGAGAGCAAACATATAGATAAAAAACAGCAGGATTGCCACTTTTTGTCATCTTAACTTATGTTTTATTCGCCCTTTTTGTACATAATGGAGCGCGTTTCGTTTCGTCGGCTCCTAGTAAAAAAAAAAAGCGTCGCGCCAGCCACAGCTTAGCGTCGCGCCAGCCTCAAGATCTCTCACTGTTTACAGCTACCAGACACTGCGATTGATACATGAGAGCAAACATATAGATAAAAAACAGCAGGATTGCACTTTTTGTCATCTTAACTTATGTTTTATTCGCCCTTTTTGTACATAATGGAGCGCGTTTCGTGGCTCCTAGTAAGCGTCGCGCCAGCCACAGCTTAGCGTCGCGCCAGCCTCAAGATCTCTCACTGTTTACAGCTACCAGACACTGCGATTGATACATGAGAGCAAACATATAGATAAAAAACAGCAGGATTGCACTTTTTGTCATCTTAACTTATGTTTTATTCGCCCTTTTTGTACATAATGGAGCGCGTTTCGTGGCTCCTAGTAAGCGTCGCGCCAGCCACAGCTTAGCGTCGCGCCAGCCACAAGATCTCTCACTGTTTACAGCTACCAGACACTGCGATTGATACATGAGAGCAAACATATAGATAAAAAACAGCAGGATTGCACTTTTTGTCATCTTAACTTATGTTTTATTCGCCCTTTTTGTACATAATGGAGCGCGTTTCGTGGCTCCTAGTAAGCGTCGCGCCAGCCACAGCTTAGCGTCGCGCCAGCCACAAGATCTCTCTCACTGTTTACAGCTACCAGAACACTGCGATTGATACATGAGAGCAAACATATAGATAAAAAAACAGCAGGAATTGCACTTTTTGTCATCTTAACTTATGTTTTATTCGCTCCTTTTTGTACATAATGGAGCGCGTTTCGTCAGCTACCAGACACTACGACTGAACATGCTGAAGGGAAAAGCATCAAGATTCCTCCACATAAATCGATTTCGTTTGTTTTATATGCCTCATTTTATTTAGCCTAACTTTTTTGTGCAAACTATTGTTATGGTAGTAACATAATTAATACTTGTGATCGACAATCTGATATAAGCCTATGTAAGAAATTGTGGATAGGTGTGTGTCAACCATGTAATAAATAAGGCTCTCATCTGTCGCATGTTTATCTCGGAAAACTGTTAAAATAACAACTGGCAAGTGCAAAATATTGCTGTGTCTTCTCTTTTATTCTATTATTTTTGATTATTCATTAAATGCTTTGAATTTAACACTCTAAATTCTGTATAATGAATCCATTTGTGTTGGACTTGCAGTACCGTGTTGGTTTTTGAACGGCCCCAGGTAGAGTAAGGATTATTTGTAAAACCCCAAGCACGATTAATGATGATTATAAAAATGTACATTTTTGTTAGGAGGTTTATTTATTAAAGTTAAATGTCATTCTTTGCCTGAACAAGTTTTTTGTTGCTTGTTTTGCAGTTCACACTGATTCAGTTAATAACTTAATAGTTACACATTACAAATAGCCTACATTAAAAATTTATTTATATCATTATAATTTATTTATAGTTATAATAAAAGCGAAATTGTATTTAAATAACTGATTTTATATAAAGGTGGTATGCATCATGATCAGAAAGGAACAGAGTTTGAACATATGGACACAGGCCTATTACTAGCCCTAAAGAACCCATAACTCTTATCTATTAGTCCAGTGGTTCCCAAAGTGGGGGTCGCGGGGACCCCGCGCAGGGGTCGCGAGATGATTTATATTTTTTTTTGAAAGTGGAAAAATATATAGGCCCTATAAATTTTTGTTGCAATTAATTTAATTCAATACTTATTAAATGGTGTTTGCAGAAAAAGTCTGATTAAAAAATATATAATGTATATTTTTTAATTAAATTTGTAATTTTGTCCCAGACCAGACCATTATACGAGATTACGTCAGCGTCAATCACAATCAAGTTACGTACATCACGCGCTGTTGTTTGCTAAAGATAAAGGTGTTTGGAGGCTACAAACAAATAATACCTGCTTTAAAATGAGACGGTGGTTAATATCCACAACAGAAAAACCGATTTTACAGGTGAGGCCACGGAGATCATTGAGGTGATTGTAAAACGAAGGACATCGTTTTGATGTGTAAAACTGACATTGATATTGGATTATATGTGTGATGCTGAGAGAAATGAGGAAGAAAAGAATTATTCAGCATAACACAGAAACGCTTTAACCGAGTACTTAGTGTTTCGGAAACGTTTGACCGTCGGATTAGCATGAGCACGCGTCCGTGCGTGTGTGTGTGTGTGTGTGCCGCTCAGACCTGCGCGAATGGTTCCTGATGGCAGAACAATGTTCAACCCAACATAGTTGCACAGTTACTTTCCGAGAGAGAACGGGTGGATTTCGAGCGGCTCGTGCAGAATTGTAACACTGATTTTTCACGTAGAACAATAAAATATAACTTTGTGTGAGACTGGGCATATAATCGATTTTGCTGTAAATTTTCACTCGACGGGTTGGGGGTTTGGGGGGGGGAAGTGTGGGGGTTGTCGAGGTGGGCGGGGGTCGCGGAGCAGCAGCCCATTTATCATGGGGGTCGCGGAAATGCAGCAGCAGCCCATTTATCATGGGGGTCGCGGAGGCAGCAGCCCATTTATCATGGGGGTCGCGGAGCAGCAGCCCATTTATCATGGGGGTCGGGGCTAAAAAATAAAAGTTTGGGAACCCCTGTATTAGTCAATAGCTGATGCAAAGAAACAGTGATTTGTACATTTAATGGCATTAAATCAGGAGTATTGGCGTGCAGAAAATGTTAATTACTTTGAAATCAGCCACCAACACCCGAAAAAGAATACAGGTAACACAGACAAATATAGCCCTCCACCTTCACGCCCAAGTTGAAGCTACATTTAAGTTATTGGTTGGTTGAATTTGATTGGCGTTCCATCGACCAATCTGATTGGTTGTGAGCGAACAAGTAAAGACGAAAGGGTCTCAAGGTTATTTTCCACCCATCATTTCTGCGTATGTACACTGATTTTTTGATTCAGCTAACGTTAGATGTTTTGCTTGGAAAGCGCTATATACAAATTATATAGACTACTTATTTTTGCCTCTGTATATCTTTAGTTGCATTAACATAGTTACGTTGCAACTAAATGCAAAGTTCAACTTTTGGTGTTGATGACCGACGTGTTGATCGTTGACGATTTGGTCTACGCCATGGAAGGTAAGCAAACTAATTCAACATTTGGTAACACTTTAGAATAGGGCTGGATGATATGGGCGAATATTTTATATCATGATATATTTCTTAATTTCAGACGATACAATATAATTACAATATGAACAAAATAAGAGCATCAGAAAATCTGCCAAGAACCCAACAAACGGATGTCTGTAACATTACCTACAAAATTCTGATAAAATTGTTCACCTTTTTTGTATTTAGCCTTCATACAAACAAAAATGTGAAAATCAACCATCACCGTCAAATAAACATAAGGCGTGAGTGGGTGTGTCCACCAAAGCGGTTTTAACGCTGCTGAAAACACCTAGCCTGTTTTGCAGCGCAGCGTTTTTTTTGTTTTCAGTTGAGACGCTTTTCTTGTTATGAAATGGAATATCGGCGGATGTGTTATCACTATCTTATTTTACAGATATTTTGTGTATGTATTGAAAAATGTCGATACGATGTAGAGCAGTGCTTCCCAAACTGTGGGCCGTAGCTAGTCCAAATCAATATTAAAATAATTAAAATATTCAAATAGTTCTAAAATTTTATTTTTTGAAAGTGTGTAGGTTAGTATTATGGGTTTAAATATATTTGAAAATAATATTTATATCATAGTTCTCATAATTCACATGAAATTCCTTACACACTTGTTAATAAATATATTTGTAGGATAATGTCGGTATATATTTTTTAAAGGCGGGGTCGTGGAGCTTTTCTTTTGCAATGTTTTTGGGGGCTTTACCCCTCTTTAGTTTGGAAGCTCTGATGTAGAGTATTTGCTCTGGCTCTTGTTTTTAATTATTTGGTTCTGTTACTATGCTTGTTTTTGTCATCTGTTGAGGTTGTACAAGCACAAAATGGCGGTTGGTAGCTGTAGTATTTGTCCCGCCCATCCTCCTCTGTGATTGGACGGCTTGGCGAGCTGCAAAAATCACCTGGAACAGACGTTCAGCGCCTTCTGGCGGTTTAAAAACATGACGCTTCAATTTAATTTTTTTTTAAATACGTAAGACTCGGAATAAAAAAAACGTCACTCGGTGTCAAATGCTGTTATGTATATTGCAATATCTTGAATGTGTTTAAAAATCATATCACCGTTATTGAAAAATTAATATCACGATATATATTAATATCGATTTATTGCCCAGCCCAACTTTACAATAATGGTCTTCATCAAAGAAACATTATGTTTACTCAAACTATTTCCCTTTGTCCATTTATTCATAAATTGTTATTTCATTTTCAGGAAGGAAGTTTGAGTTTGTGAGTGAACAAGAGCTTTTAAGTCTTGAAGGAGATCAGGACTGTTGTTACTGTAGAGCAGTTACAGCATCAAAGGATCACATAACCAAAAAGCACTTAAAATTTGCCATCCACTATAGTGCTGATGGAGTGGGTAAGTATTTTTTTTTTAAACTGTGGAATTTTTAAATAATTTATAATATAATGTTTTTTAATATCCATATTATAATGTTATTTAAAAAAACATATATTCAAGATCCATAATTTCCTTTTTTTGTAGAGGAAATTCTCAATTCCATGTCACTGTCCTGACAAAGACAGTGGGAAAAGGAGCCACTGGCACTGTTCAAAATGTGACAAAATAATTGTCAGATCTTTTGATTTTAAGTGTCCACTTAAAAAAACATGGTAAGTTTATTTTCAGTTGTGAAATTTGTACTCTTGATTTTTAAATGCTTATTTTGTCTTCATTGATCAACTTTTGTTTGTTTTTGCGGTGTGGCAACAACAGGTCTGATGGTTGCTGTTGGACCCTCAGGTCAGCACATAGTACTTAATCATCCTACAGTTATACTACATCAATGTACCGGTAACTGAAATAGCCTAATGTTGAAAATGCCATAATGCCATGTATCATGATCATTACTCAGATGATGGAGAAACCTGCCAGGACACCACCCATGTTGATCCAGTTCAGAAGGGGAACCTATTCTGCAATAAATGCGGTATTCATTTCACCAACACATCCAACCTCAAAAGACACGAAAGACAACAGCACGGCAGGCAGGAACCAATGATATGCATCGATTCTTTGAACGGAATATATGTGACAACAAAAGAATCCCATGGGTTGAGGTTACCTATACATGTGCAAAAGTCTTCAGTTATGAAATATTTTGCCTGTGAAGTGGACACATGCATGGATTTCATGAGCATAGCTGCAAATGGAGGAAACCCAGGCAAAGAATGTTATCACTTAGAAAGGACCAAGACTGCAACATCATATAGTCCCCCAGAAGCACTGCACAATGAGTCCTTGCAGGAGATGCTGGAAAAGGGACTTTTTTCAAAATCAAGACAAGAAGAAAATGCACAGCATTAAACCAAAAGGCTTGTTCTGAGGATATAGACTGTGTCTTTCCTATTTTCTGGGGTGAGCAAGGCCTCTCTGAGCGATATATATACTTTTCAGTGTATACAGGCCAAAAGGACAATTGGTGTAAGCTTGGACAGAACAATCTGTACCATTTGGATACTAAAGCTCGGGTAAAATGGCAACTGCAGGTGCAGGGGTACCAAAAATACCGGATCAGTTGTGTCCATAGATTACTTGTCCATTGTGGTGGCTGTTTCCAAGAGCAGCCTCCAGCTGCTACAAATGCAGGGGACACCCTCAAATGAGTAAACCACGCGAAGATTTAGAAGAGAAGGATCAGTGACCCCCCAAGACATCCACCAACATTCTTGAACATTCACATAGTTGGTATCCATCACAACAGAGCCAACTACTTTTGGAGTTCAAAAAAGAATCCCAGAGGACCGGTCCAGTGGATTTAACCACCAGACAGAGAAACCCATTCCTGAAACACTTTTGAAACCACTAGAAGCACAGTGCCCATACTGCCCTGGCCCATGTCCTCCAGATCTTGAAAAAAAAAGTACTTATCACCCGACAAGCAACTGATTTACGGGAATATTTAAACAATTTAAAGGGTAAGAAATGAGATCATCTAATTGTTTACCATAATGGAATAAGATTCTGTTTTCTTATAAAAGAATGTACGTAAACAAAATGGCATCAAACTGAATTAAACTTATTTTTCATCTAGGTGCGGTTTCTGTCTATGCCAAGGAGTTGTGCCCTGTCTGCAAAAAACCTGGTCCGTTTTTTTCAGGAATAATGAGAGTGGGTTTCACAACTACAATACACACAGTTTTCTTTATCAATCCCTTTATGCTCTCTTCTGACCAGCTGGTATTTCCAGTAAGTATACCACAAAGTTTAAATAATCTAGAGAGCATTTCAAGGTATTTAAACAGTTGAAAATGAAAGAATATGATTTTGATTAAATGATTACGGTTTATGTATATTCACATTTCCACAGAATCACATCGCAGTGAGGTCGCTCGCTGTTCAGAAACCATCGAATCCCATTCAAGATCTGCCTTGCCAGTCAACACTCTAAGAAAGGCGTTCTACCATTTCTGTGCGTTAAGACAGTTTTCGTATGATTTTTTCTTGTTACCGCTGTGGATATCACCCATCCATATGTCATTAGCAGACACCAACTGGAAAGAAGTTGCATTCGATGTACCAGGTGAGAGTAAAATCTGAACACTAAAACATCATCTCTTAAAATGTTTTTAACAAAAAAATGCAAACATTTAAAAATTTACATACACATTTCACATACAACTTGTAACTACCCCTTATTCCCTATAATTTACAGTCAATCTCATGAAACGGCACGCCCAGACATTGAGAACATTGGCCCCAGGAACCAGGACACCCAGGTTCAATGTGGAAGCAAGATGGGAGAACCTAGAAAAGGGAGATCATTGCCACTGGATTTTGTGATGGTAGGCACAAAAATACCCGACACAAATGACTTTAATGATAATAATGTATCCTAATACTGGTGTTGCATTGGAACAATTAAGGCTCAACAACCCTATTTTTTGTAGTCTTCTAGCTGTTCTGCCTAAATTAACTGACATTTATCTAAAAACTCATGTTCCTCAGGGTAGTCATCTAACAACCCTTTCGCAAGTCTTGCACGCTGACTTATTCAGCATTCGCTCCTTGGATTGGGAAACACACCAGAGGTTGACGACAATCTGCCCAAAACTGAAATTTACAAAGGTCTCATCTCAAAGTGAAAGAGGTGAACCCAGCTTGCCATGAAAGCCGTGAAGTTGTATGAGGGAACCAGATATTGCAAATAAACTGGACTCAAGATCGGTAAGATATTTCTAATTATAGTGTCACAGCATCGGCATTTAGCATGCCAATGTATTTATGAGTGCACTAGGCTCTCTCTTATCTTCCACTCACCTGCTCAAACTCACCACAGATATTAGATCGCACTTGCAGCTAATAGATTTATTGTCCACATTTATTGGTGTCTGGCCTCCCCGAAGGTATTCTAGGACTTTTGGACTTCTTCCTCTCAGCTGCCTCTGTAAAGAAATTTTGTGATGAAAATGAGATGAACCTACCCTGAATTCATACTTCATATGTAAACTAAGGTGATCGCCCTGTAAATTATACTAACCTGATGTGGCATTTTCCGATGTTCGTCTTCATGCCATGTTTGAGAGAAAATATGGAGTTAAAGAGCTTAATGTAATTTAATTTGGTCGAAGGACTGTTGTATTAACATTCAAAACGTTTCTCAGTGGGTCATACTGTTTTATATTAGGTTCTCTATTACTATTATTACTAATTATATATATTACTATTAGGTGGCCTTAACTACTCAATTAGATTTAAATTAATCATTGGATACAATGCAGATACTGTGTACATGTTTTTACATTTGTACTTTTTTATTTAAAAAAAAAATACCTACTTGTAATAAATGTATGTAATTACATTTATAATTACAGCTGTGTTGACTCATCCCTTACATTCTTAAACCACCCTTAAACCTACATACCTCCCAAACCTGTCCTTAACTTTACCCCTATTCACCTTAATAGCAGCACTTTAGTATTGTTTGGCTAATACTATATTGAACACAATAAGTACATTGAATGTATTTTTTTGATTCGTAAGTACATAGTAGTTAAGGCCACTTTTTATAACGTGAGCACATTGATAGTTACCTTGAAAACATACCTGGAGCCTCAATTTTTTATATACAATATGTGTATCCTTTTCCCCATTGATATTTTTTTAAATTATGGGGGGGATGAAAATTTTATGTTTTCACCAATGACTATTCTTTGATAATCCTTATCATCTCTTTTCATCATCGACTAGTATATTATATTACTACCTCAATACTTACGTGCCTTTTACTTTCTGATGGCCTTTTTGAAGTGTACTGTAACACCATGTATTGCTATAATACCTTTTGTCCATAAGCCAATAATAATAGTCATTTCTTCACAGCACAAAAGAGAAGACCTGTGAAGGCATGCAACAGCCTTGGAGTGTCAACAACTGGCTCACAAACAGACATTATAAACAGGCTGGAAGGAAACTTCTCCTTTATAAGGATATTTACCCCAAAATGTTTGTGAAGCTGAAGAGAAAGCTGGAGGTAAGATATTGTTATTCATGCATATGCATTCTTATTGTGTAGGGAAATGTTCTTTGCTTTATTACCCCCCCCAGTTATCTCTGCAGAAAAACATTTACGTAATTTTTCATTTCTTGTTTTTGTAACACAGGTGGAAGTGTTACATATATCGGCCTGCACGCATGGTGTTGTATTTTACGCGTCCCATTATGGTGGCAGGAATCGGCACGGGACCACGGGATGCTCTTCTAAGTTTTAAATTATCCCCGACTGTTTACATTTCTGACATTGCTGGACGCGTTGCCAGACATGTGAACAACTCAGAACACAGCAGAGATTCTTCCAAGCCCGAACGACGGAAGAGTATGTGCAGCCAACTGGTGACAACATAACACTTGCCGCTCATAGGACAACTAAACTGTAAAGTTTTGAGTGGATGAAAAACATAAGGAATCCCAAGACCTGCAAAAAAAACCCAAAAAAAATGGATTTCTCATGTCCACACCCTGAGACTAACTGGGACCTCGACAGGTACTCACTATATGATAGATTTCATCAAAAAACAGAAAGTGAGAAGCGTCCTGAAGAGAGACTACGGAGCCTGAAAGTTTTGATGTCCAGACCTTGCTTCTCTGATTAATTCTGCTGCATGCAGACAACAAATAAAACCGAGAGCTTTCCTCGAGCCGCTATTCACTGTGTCAAATGAAGGACATTCACTTCATGTTTTCACTGCGCGCTTACCATTTTCACCTACACAATCAAAAACTCAATAGGTACTTATGAAGGAACATTGGAAAAAACAGAACATCATCAGAGGCCATAACGAACATCGAGCAAAATGGCAAAAAATCACTTAACCACCAAAACCCCCCCCCCCCCCCCAAAAATCTACCATTTTTTTATATATCTTTATATATACCAATATATACCACCACACCCACAATATATATTTTTTTTTTAACATGTATTATTGTGGCAGAACAGGTAAGACAATATGATGCACATCACTAATGTTTTATTTTCTTCTGCATTTTTCCTGTTCTCTGGCATTTTTTATAAAACCTTCTCAAAATATTCTTACTCAACTACGATCCACTCCTGGCTTAATATAAGCACTGTCTGTGAAACTGGGCCCTTTGGCGTTTTATTAATATTTCAAGATGTAACAATTCCAAATTACTTACAGAAACACACACAAGAAAATCTGACCAAGAGTCCAGAAGTCCTCAGGGCCCAGCAACAGGAGACAGTTCTACTTGTCGAACGTTACCAGTTTTCTGTGTCAATGTTTCCAATTAATCACAAAAATAAGGGTAACAAGTGTGCTGGTTTCCACAGCTGAAAAGTAATATATTCTTTCAATAAGTATATAAAAATATGAACACACCCCCATTTTTCAATCATTAGGACAAACTCTCACATCTTATTCTGTGGAGAAGGACAGACTGCAGTGTCATTGCTAAAATCTCTCACCACACCTCAAATTTTTGGAACTACGTGACTTGAACGGAGCATTTTGCCCACCTGATGTCTTAAAAGACACCAGTATGAAGTTGGTGCCATGGCTATCCCGATAATGTAAGTACCAATTATGCTGTTACATAATGTTTGTAATATTACTGTAATGTGATGTACTTGATAAACTTATTACTTAACTGTCACAATTTGTTAGAATATGTTTTTTTAAGGACAATGTACAGTAAATATTGAAATACACATTCCATAAGACATATTGAATACAATTCTCCTACAATGCATTTTCATATTCTGCTTTAAAGGCTGTAAATTGTCGGGTTGCACAAATTGCAGCAGAGACCAGGATAGTAAGTATAAGTAATTGCTTCTCAGAACCTTTTAACTCCATTTTTTTTTTTATTTTTTTTTTTACAATACTTTGTCACAGTGATTTTCATAAACAAGACTGCAAAAAAGAGTTATGATCAATGTGATGTAAGTGAATGAACTTCAATTTTATGCAATTTACATTTAATTTTGTTTCTACTCCTCAGGTTACAGCCTTGGAACGACATGACAACGCGTTTATTCTGTGGTACTAGAGACTGGCTTGCTTTGTCAAAAAAACAATTTTCAGATGCACAGTTGTGAAATTTCTTGAAGGGTACTGTGCAAATTCTAAAACAAAATATATTAAAGCTAATTAGCGCTGTTTTCTCCATGATTGGCGTCTAATGACACAGGATAATTTGTTTGCCTATTTCTTTCATTTCAGAATGATGCATCAGAAAATACTTGTTACCAAGAATTATTGGTGGTCAGACACCAGAGAGAGGATGCCACTTCATTCTTTGGTTAGTACAACTCAAGTGGTGTTGAAATTACATGAGGAATAAATTAGATAATACAGAGATAGTACAGAGGGGGAAAGCCAAAATAGTATAATAAATTAATTGTACATTTGTGAGTGTTTTAAATTGTTTCTTTATTGAATTTCTTTTACAGGTTTTTGACAAGACAGAAAAACAAATACGAATTTATGATAACACACAGCACCACATTACCATTCAACAGCTCTCACCGTCAGACATGGACATTCTTAAGTATGAGCTATCATTTATTTAATATTTGAGTACACATTTTCAAAAATTCTTTTTACTTTTTTTTCCCATATGTAACACATTTTTTTTACATCTCCTCTACATCCCATTTTATTTTTGCAGAGATGCGTTTCGAAACATCTAGCACTCCCTGTGAAGGATTGGACTGTGTGCAATCCGCAGCAATGGCACAAAAACGATGGAAGAAACTGTGGTGTTTTTGTTTGCACAGTGAGTGGACAGAAGATTTATGGTTTGCTACTTTGTACATTAATAAACATTTATATAATACATACTATGTAGACTTTCTAATTAAAAACTGTTTACAAGTTAAATACAACTAATCATTATACAAAGCCCTTTACATTTTTTGTAGATTGCAGAGATGGAAGCTAAAAGGGCTCAATATGTCTTCTGGGTTGCTCACACAGAACAGTTGATTCACCTTCGAGTGTACCATGCCTCCTGTTTGGTTAAAAATTATACAAACTGAGGTAAAGCAGTCTCAAGCTATAAAATTACATAGAGAGATGGTGGCTTTTTCTGTAATATGGTCTGTCTAATTATTGTAGTAAATATAAAATAAATAATATTAATATACTATTTTTCTTTTAAAAAAATTATATACTGGTTTGCTCTCCATCGAGTCTGTCTATTCTTAGGTCTATTCCACCTGAGATGAAAATTAGTGAGGCTGAAAACAGATGTTTGGCCCAGGACATTGGTGTTTGCATATTTCAAAAAATCCGGACCAAGTAAGTGATTATACTGCATTATAAACATGTTATATTACATCGATTGTGTTATATAAATGTACATATTTCCTCTGCAGAACCATGCATCCAAGAAGTCAAGACACTGCAATGGATTCAGTGTGACATTTTGTAAATAAATGGCTGCACTATGACTGTGCTGGCATTAAATCCAGCAAGCGTCACAAAGGAGATGGCATTCAGCTGTGGATGTGACATTGAAAAGTCGGATATCCTTATGAGAAGTATGCAGTTTATACATTTTCAGTGTACAACATCATTCACTACAATACACTGAATACTTTTGTAAAACCCTCATATTTTCTTTTAACAGAACACTAACAGTGTTGCAAGCAGGGATTGGTGGTGAACATAGTGATGGCAGATCAGGACATTATGTGTGAATCAACATGGATACTTCATCACACCAATAATTCAAGGGGAATGTGACTTCACCTTTTGTAAGGTTCTCATGCTGCATATCCAATGTCTTGAGACATTTACTTTCATATCTGTTGGAAATTTTAGGAAATGAACAATTAGAAAATATATATATTTGTGATATTTACCCTCCCCCTCAGATTAAGCACTTATTTGAATTAACCGTATTCTTCACATTGTAGGAAACTACACAACGGCTTGACAGAGAGAGTGGAAAAATTAAATCAAACACCCCCCCTGGATGTTTCTCCATAAATATCCAACATTTTCCCCTAAGCTTAAAATGAATCTCAATCAAAGGATTTCTATTTTTGGGGTGGTATGAACAAACAGGTAAGCCAATTTTGTAATAAACAAACAAAGCATTTTGAGATAAGCTACACATTAATATATAACCAATATACTGTAACAATTTTTTGGGTGGAATACAATGCCTTTTGCCAACAGACAGAGGGGATAATTGACAAAATTCAAACAGTCACACAGATTGACATGGGAGAATTGAGCAATGCATCTTACATTTTGGAAGTTCTAACTCCGGAGGTAACCATTTATGATAATTTTTTACACTTAAAAATGCATGAGTGATGCATATAGAACAATCAAATTAAATGCATTGTAAATGGTCGTCCTCTCTTTCCCCTCTGGGTCTTTTAAAGGTAACCCTATTAATCCTAAAAAAAACAGAGGGCTTCCACAGTTCCAGGCAGAAATCGGCTTTGCAAACAAAGGGATATTTGGGGTGAGTGTGTTAAAAATGCCATTTTTAATTCCTTTTTCCTGATTTTAATATTAAGTCTAGACTTAAACCCTTAACTTTTACTCTATCGATTTTACAGAGCATCGATAGATTCCGATCAGAAATGGTTTTGAAGACAAAGGGATGCCCTGTGGCTCTCCTTGTACCACACATGGCTCGTATTATCTGGACTTTATTCTCTGTGCCCCTTTTCCCTGTTAACATTTGTTGAGTAATACCTAGAAAGTCACTAAAAAGTCTAAAAGTCACTTTCTAGAATTAATAAAGTTACTTATTTAGTACAGCAAAGCCTTTTGAGTTTGCTTTAATGTCACAATGTGTAGCCCATTTCTCCTTGCCTACCTTACAATCATATTTTTGCCAATTTTTTCCCCTAAAAAAATAATAAATAAAAAAATTTAAATGTAATGCTTTTTCAATGTTGTTAAATGACACAAGCATTTAAGTGATTTTTATAAGGACTGTATTAAATCTTACTATACTCACTAAACAAGTACTTAAACAATGTCCTTAAACAATATTTCACAAACCACAATGTGATTTAACATGTTTCAATTTACTTCACCTTGGCTGTGACATGTACTGTTTGTTCCCGCCTTTGTTTTTGTCCAGCTGCGCCCAGATCTGATAGGCATGTGATCTGGGGCAGGCAGGTTGGTTTCTCCTGCATCAGTCCTGGGTGTCAGGAGCTCACTGTAAATTGTGAGGGATTATTTGTGGCTTCGGCACCATTTGAAAACGCGCTCCATTATGGACAAAAAGAGCGAATAAAATGTAAGATAAGATGACAGAAAGTGTAAATCCTGCTATTATTTCACACTATTTGTCTGCTCTCGATGCGTCAAATCGGAGTATATAGTTAAGCGCTGTAAACAGTGAGCAGTTCTTGGGCGAAGGCAGGCGCGACGCCGAAATGTGTGGCTGACGCGACGTCCGAACGTGTGGCTGGCGCAACGCTGACACTGTGGGCTGACAAGCGACGCTGAACTCTGTGGCTGGGCGCAACGCTGAAACTTGTGGCTGACGCCGACGCTGAACTGTGGCTGGTCCGCAACGTCTTAAACTGTGGCTGAGACAGCAACGACTAAACTGTGGCCCTGGACTCTGCAACGCTGCGAAGCTGTGGCTCGCGACCGACGCTTACTAGGAGCCAACGAAACAGCGCTCCATTATGTACAAAAAAGGGCGAATAAAACATAAGTTAAGTATGACAAAAATGTGCAGAATCTCTCTGCTGTTTTACTATCTATATGTTTGTTTACTCATGTATCCAAATTTCGCAGTGTTCTGGTAGCTGTAAACAGTTGAGAGATCTTGTAGGCTGGCGCGACAGCGTAAGCTGTGGGCTGGCGCCAGACGCTTACTAGATCCACGGAAACGGCGCTCCATTATGTACAAAAAGGGCGAATAAAAACATAAGTTAAATGATTGACAAAGAAAGTAGCAATCCTGCTGTTTTTATCTTATGATGGTTTTGCTCTCATGTATCACATGCGCAGTGTCTGGTAGCTGTAAACAGTGAGGAAGATCTTTGTGGGCTTGGCGCTAGACGCTAAGCGTGTGGCTCCTGGCGCGACGCCTTACGTAGGAGCCACGAAACGCACGCTCCATTATGTACAAAAGGGCGAATAAAACATGAGAGTTAAGATGACAAAAACTATGTGCAGATCCATGCTGTGAGTTTTTATCTATACTGTTTGCTTCCAGTCACAGTATCCAATCGCTTGAGTGGTCTGGTGTAGCTGTAAACAGATGAGGAGAACACTTCGATGGCTTGGCGCGAACCGCTAAGGCTGTGGCTGGGCGCGCTACGCTACTAGGAGCCACGAAACGCGCTCTCATTTATGTACAAAAAGGGCGAATCAAACATAAGTTAAGATGATCAACAAAAAAGTTCAAATCCTTCTCTGCTGTTTTTTATCTATATGTTTGCTCTCATGTATAAATCGCAGTGTCTGGTAGCTGTAAACAGTGAGAGATCTAGGCTGGCGCGACGCTAAAGCTGTGATGGCGCGACGCTACTAGGAGCCACGAAACGCGCTCCATTATTACAAAAAGGGCGATAAAACATAAGTTAAGATGAACAAAAAGTGCAATCCTGCTGTTTTTATCTATATGTTTGCTCTCATGTATCAATCGCAGTGTTGGGTAGCCTGTAAACTGTGAGAGATCTTGAGGCTGGCGCGACGCTAAGTCTGGTGGCTGGCGCGACGCTTACTAGGAGGCCTACACGAAACGCGCTTCCCAGTTATTGTACAAAAAGGCGGAATAAAACATAAGTTAAGAATGACAAAAAATGTGCAAATCTCGCTGTTTTTTATCTATATGTTGACTTCCTTCAATGTCATCATACCACGCCAGTGTCTGGTAGCTGTAGCAAACAGTGAGAGATCTTGTGGCTGGCCTGCGACGCACTAAGACGTGGCTGGCGCGACGCTTACTAGAGCCACTAAACGCGCTCCCATTATGTACAAAAAGGGCGAATAAAAACATAAGTTAAGATGACAAAAAGTGCAATCCTGCTGTTTTTTCTCTATATGTTTGCTCTCAAAGTATCTACACAGCAGTGTCTAGGTTAGCTGTTAAACAGGTGAGACGATCTTGATGGCTGATCGACGCTTATTGTAAATGTTAGGAAAATCGAGTATGGTTAATGGTGAAAGCATTAGACCTTTTTGCGTACAGGTCTGGCCACCCGTTGGCTACAGTGATATGAGCGGCATTTTGTTTAAAAACCACGTTACATATTGTTTAAAGGGTTGCTAAGCACAGCGCATATAACTGTTGCGGGTCGATTGGCAGGCCGCATATAACTGTGGCGGGGTCCGATTGCAGGCGCATATAACTGTGTCGGGTCGATTGCAGGCCATATAACTGTTGGCGTGACCGATTGGCAGAGGCGCACTATAATGGTATGCGGGTCGAGGTGGCAGGCGCATACTAAAACAGCGTGTGCGGGTCGAGTGCAGGCGCATATAACGTGGGCGGCGTCGACAGTGGCACGCGCACTAACTAGTGGGCCGGGACGAGTGCACGCAGCATCTATCTGAGAGGCGGGTCGTAGTGAGCATGCGCATATAACTGTGGCAGGGTCGTAGTGCAGGCGCATACTAACTGTAGGCGAGTCGATTGGCAGGTCCGCATATAACTTGAGCGGGTCGATTCGCTAGGGGCCATATAACTGTGGCGGGTCGATTGCAGGCGCAAATATAACTATTGGCGAGGTCGAGTGGCAGGCTCATCTAACTGTGGCGGGTCGAGTCGGATCAGGCGCATATAACTGTGGCGGGTCGAGTGGACCGCTATATCAACTGTGGCGGGTCGAGTCACACCGGCGCATCCTAACTGTAGCTGGTCGAGTGCGCATGGTAGGCGTCATACATATCTCTGTGGCGGGTCGAGTGCAGGCCATATTCACTGTCTGCGGGTTCGAGTGGCAGGTCGCAACAGGCAGCTCCGCCCATGCCACGCAAAGATTTTACTCCCTCTCCAGTTGACCTAAATGAATGTAAAATTTTAGCTTGTGTAACGACTTACCGCTGGAATGAGGATGCTTGAGCCCTCCGCTTCAGCCACAGGGCTTGCGTTAGTTTGGCCGTTCGCGGCCCCCCTTTGTGCTCCAGGTAAACCGTGGCGAGTCGGTCCTTCCTCCTCCGCCGCTTCAACTTGGAGAAGATGATGCGCGTTTGTCCGCTTCACGTGATAGTAGAAGGAGTTATACACCCTGTACTCATTTGGACAGCCATCAATCCCGCACACGACGCGAAAGTCAGGGCTGCGACTGTGCATGATATTAATGTGACTTAAAAGTTGTTTCAGAGTCAATGCCACAAATACGTAGCATATGAAGCAACGCCAAATCATGTTGGAAGCAAAGATGTCACAGGCAAGAGGACGGTAAACTGGTCACAGTTCGGTAGAGGAAGACTGCCGTAAAAAATCGTTACTATGGTTACACCTGCCAGCTAGCTGCTGCAAATGAGAATGTGGGCGTAAACTAACGGTTTTTGAGACCGACTTGGATATGAAATAGGAGGACAGCGTTTGTCGTTGCAGCCGAACAGAGACAGCGAAGCGTAGCGAACATCATGGAAGAATTGGATGATGTCGCAGTGTCGATTTTAAGGGGTATGTATGAAAATATTATTCTTTATCATATCTAAACCTACGAATGCAAAGGCCTAATTGAAGCTAATTGCTTCTTGGTGCTGCTCCACAGTGACCCGCTACAGCAGCACTGTGGGCCTCAAACTTTCTGCCCGTTACTCGCGCCATTTTGTTCCCGCTAAATTCATAAACTGTGAAGACTAGTCAACTAATGGCGACAAATAACAATTGTTGGTCACTAGAAAAAATATAAATAAGGCTCTTTGTGGATCCGATTTGCGTTAAAGGGCTGTTAATCTTCGTGAATGACCGTGAATTGGCGTTAGCCAGATTTAATGCATCTTCTCTGCGTAATAATGATAATAATACATGTATTTTTGTAGCGCTTTTCTAGACACTCAAAGACGCTTTACAATTTTTATTTACATATTTAATACAATAAGCCAAGGTCAGTCTGTTGTTAATGAATGCTCTATTGCCACTAATGATCGGATTTAGGCCTAATGGGCAGAGGTGGGGGACTCGAGTCACATGCTTGACAAATATTAATAAAAGACTTGACTTGACTTTGACTTGATATTCATGACTTGAGACTTGACTCGGACTTGAGTGAAATGACTCGAAAAAAAAATGTATTTAAGTGTTTTTTGAACGTGCCGCAACCTAACCACGTGACGCAGCAGGCAAGCAGAGAGCGCGAACTGGCAGTCGTGATTAAACACGGAAGGCGCTACGCCAAAAAATAATTAAGTTCGGGTAGCAGGATTATGTACAAGACAGCGCTAAAAAGAGAAGAACGGCAGTATGCAAGACCTGCAAAACGAAGATATCTGATACAACCACCACCACTTCGAATTTCATTCGGCACTTCAAGTCCCACAAAAAATTGTAAGTAACGAAGTCCGTTCCACTGTTTTCAGCTAATGTCTTGGCTAGTCAATGGTTATAGTAGTTGTGATAGACATGTTATGAGTTGATAAAAAAATAATCCAAGGCACTCGAATATTATTGAAAAAAAAAGCCTTTAATTCATAATGGCCTTAATATTCTAAAAACAGGTGACAAGTAGGCCTACTGCACACCTACGCGTTGCGGCTAATGAGCCTTCCTCAGGGTGTGATGACAGGGTGTGGTCATGCTGTACAGGAACAAGCAGGAGAGAGGGAATTCAAATAATACAAAGAGAACATATCTCACCCAATATTATTTGTATCTTTGATGTGTGGATGTTGATTTTATATCTGTTCATTCATGATTTTGTTGATTGTTAATTTTGATTTGCATTTTTTTTTTCCCCCGATTTGAGGAAGCTGAATGAAGCAAGAAATCATTTAATTAATAGTAGGGCTGCACGATTAATCGTATTTTAATCGCGATAACGATATCTGTCTCCCACGATTAATTAATCATAATTGTCGCGATATCAATGTGTAAATACCAAGTATTTTTTCTTATGGGTTGAGAGTGTACGAATAATAAACTGTGTCACATGTCTCACATGACAGTGTTTGGATTTCACGCGCGCTTTCATGGCGTAGCAGAAGTTGGCGTCACGCGATAAACTTACAGTCATTCAGCTTAAACGAACGTAGCGGCAGAGCAACAAGAGGAAGGTGAGGAAGTGCGTTCATTAGTTCCCAAAAAGGGTCATATTCCATTGTTTGGAAGTATTTCGGGTTCAGTGAAAGTGATGTTGATTAGGTAACTTACCAGTCCTATGCAAACTATGCTCCTGTGCCGTACAATTGTCGCAGGGTAACACAAACCTCATCAACCACCTTAGAAGCCACCATAAAATACAATATCACAGACAACAACGATACCGGGGACATTGCTCAACGCAATGCCATATTCGCCTTGCTCTCAAAGACACGCGGAAATAACGTGTTTTCAACTTAGCCAAGGATATTTGTCCAATAAACATCGTAAGCAATGAAGGCTTTAAATAAATGACTGCCACACTTGACAAAAGATGCAGCATATCCTCACGCAACTATTTTTCTGACTGCCTGCGCTGTGTGCGAAATGCTAAGCGACTTGTTTGCCCCAAGCTATGACTTGACTTGC
>CM074294.1:22504283-22516608 GCA_037194245.1 Opsariichthys bidens | reverse complement strand
TGGCCGTAAGCGAAATCAAGCAGTTTTTTTTTCCAGAAGTGGGCTATTTGAGACATTCAGACACTCTTTTTAATAATAAACCAAATCGCACACAGCAACCCTAGTATTTTTCCCGAGGCGGTCTCTCATCCAAGTACTAACGAAAGGCCCGACCCTGCTTAATAATTTCGAGATCAGACCAAGATCGGGTATGCTCAGAGTGGTATGGCGCCGTAAAGCGAAATCAGCAGTCCCAGAGTGGGCTAATTTGAGTAACATTTTTAGACCAGCTCTTTTTTTAATAATAAACCAAAACCACTTACAGCACCTAGTATTTCCCAGGTTCGGTCTCCCATCCAAGTACTAACCGAGGCCCGACCCTGCTTAAGCTTCCAAGATCAGACAAGTTCGGTCATGCTCCAGAGTGGTAATGGCCATAAGGCGAAATCAGCAGTCCAGAGTGGTGCTATTTTGAGACCATTCAGACACCTCTCTTTTTTTTAATAATAAACCAAAACGCAGACCAGCAACCTGTTAATTCCCAGGGCGGACTCTTCCCATCCAAGTATTTCTAACAAGGGCCCGACCCTGCCTTAGCTTACCGAGATAGACAAGATGCGGGCATGCTCAGGAGTGGTATGGCCCGTAAGCGAAATAAGCAGTCCAGAGTGGTGCTAATTGAGACACATTTCAGACTACTCTTTTTTTTAATAATAAAACCAAATCCGCATACAGCAACCTGGTAATTTCCCAGGCGGGTCTCTAAATCCAAGTACTAACGCAGGCCCAGACACGCTGCTTAACTTTCCGAGATCTCAGACACGATGGGTATGCTCAGAGTGGTTATGGCCATCAAGCCGAAATATAGCAGTCCAGAAGTGGGCTAATTTGAGATCATTCAGACACTCTTTTTAATAATAAACCAAAACACTTACAGCAACCTAGTATTCCCCAGGCGGTCTCCCATCCAAGTACTAAAAACCAGGCCCGACCCTGATTAACTTTTTGAGATCAGACAAAGATTCGGTTATGGCTCAGAGTGGTATGGGGCCGTATAGCGAAATCACAGTCCAGAGTGGGCATATTTGAGACATTCAGCACACTCTTTTTTTTTATAATAAACCAAAACGCATAGAGCACCCCTGAGTGATTCCCAGGCGGTCCTCATCTCATCCAAGTACTAACGAAGGCCCCGACCCGCTTAACTTCTCCGAGATCAGACAAGATCGGGCTGTAACTTATGGGCCTATGTAACAGCCCATAGTCCTGTTTCCATGCATTATAGTGGGTTTTAGTACTACTCTGGCCTCTAGAGGTCGCTAGCTTAAAAATTAGGTGAAGTAGCAGAGGAAGAGGAGTATTGTGGGAGTGAGGGGAGGCATGGTTTTCCTCCATGAGGTGATATAGTCAATGCAAGAGGATTGGGAGAATAAAACGTTTTCAAGCTCAATAAGGACTCTTTTATATTGGTAGTTTTAATACTACTAAGATACACAATATAGTAGTGAGAAGGATTACCACAGATCCTAGAGTGGATGACATGGAATTGATCTTCACCCAAGGACTAAAGTGTTGGTTATGAGCACCTGGTGGACGGTTATTGGACTGAACTGTGAATCATCAATATCATCATTAATCACTATCATCGTCCTTTGAGATAAGTACAAACGGACATTACGAAAGGATAGACTTGATGGACCAATGGGCATTAAAAGGTTTTTCATGCATAGTTCGCCCCCCACTTTTGTTGAGATGTGATCAGAGTTTATGTCAACTGGGTCTGTAGATACAACTTTCTGGGTCTGTTGATTTCTTTTGATTTGTTTGTTTTTTTTTTTTTTTTTTTTTGTCAATTCTTTATTTTCAATAATAATTTGGTATACCTCATCTGTCTCTTTACTTGAATTTGTTTCAACCTTTATTTCAGATTAATGTATAAATATACTGATGTGGTCGTAGTTATCTAAGGTGCATATATAAATTGTGGTTGGTGGGCCCCTCCCTTAAATTTATCAGTAGCTGTGCTTTTTAATTAGAGGAGGACAGTTACAGATTGGCACCCGAACAGGGACCATTAAACCTTTGTATTTGCTACCTTAACCTGTATTCATGTCATACAGGGGTGAGGGGTCAGTCAGGCTGCTCTGGATGGGGATGAGGCCGTGCCCAGTGTAGACTTTTTCAACTGAGCCTTTCACCACCCATAGAGAAACCCCTTTGGGGAAAGATCTCATTAACACCTTCAGTGACCTATATATTGATTCAGATGAGGAAGGTGAGAGAATTATGGACAATGTGCATGATATTCCAGACGATTTTCATTTTCCCCCTCCACCACCACCAGAGATGGATCCTGAATTAAATAATGATCCATCCAATTCAGACACATCCATGATCAAACATCTGTCTGAACGGTTCACTTCAATTGAAGACCAGCTAGCAAACTTTACCCAGCGGGTGAGTGAAAATGTTCCTTTAGAGGAGTTTGAAAACAGATGTAAAATCCTGGAGACAGAATGTCTTATCGTTACAGCGTGAGTGTGATAAAGTAAAGAGACAACTAGAACTGCTTGTCCATGAGTTGGTGGGGGGCAATCGGTTGTAGACTGTTTGAAGAGAAGAGATCGTCAATTGGAGCAAAGAATTCAATCGCTGGCTCCATCTATATCCACTCCAGACCCAAAGTCTACAATTTTCTTTTCCCCAGTCTAAACAAAGAAATGTAAACTACAGTATGCAGTCCAGTCAATTACCACCTCAGAGCAGTCAAACACTGTGCCGTATAACCCTCCAGTGAAATTGGATTTTCCTAGCTTTAGTAGTACCCAAGAGGATGATCCTGTTGTATTTATTGAACACTGCGAAGAGTATTTTGCGGTGCGTCCTCTTACTGGTGGTGAAATCCTCGCGTTTTACCCCGATTCACTTTCTGCTGGTGGGATGCTCAAAGGTACTGCTAAGGACTGGTGGATGGCAGAGCGAGAAATGTGCATAATATATCTGGAGACAGTTTAATCTCAAAGAAAGTTTTCTGCAATCCTTTTAAGTGAAGATTATGATGATGTGGCAGTCCCCGCAAGGAAATTGTTTGAGAGGAGGCAAGGTGCCAAAGAAAGCATCAGAGATTTTTTTTTTTTGCATTCCATGCCACTATCGGGCTTTGTGTCTGCGATGGAGAAAGGAAATGTCTGAAAAGGAAGTGTGGGTGGGTGGTTCAAGCAATCCTAAGGAACTGTAAATCCAAGACTTGCTAGTCTGTTACGGGGAACCATCAAGGACGTTGGAGAACTAGTCAGGATTGAACCCAGATAGAAAGAGATTTTGATGAATCCAAAAGGTATTGGAGTCAGGCTAATGGGGAAGAGCAGAGGAAGAAAGCCTCCATAGGTCAAGAAAGAAACCCCATCGAGCTCCCCGTGTTCTCTGCGCAAACCACCACCTGCAAGCAATAGAGTAGTACAATCCTTTCAAAGTTTGGTACAACATGATTATAAAAATATCACCCTTCCCATAATTTTACAGGATAGGTATGCTATTGCAATGGTTGACACAGGAAGCACCTTTTCACTAATCCAGGAGTCTTTTTGGAAACAGTTGTGTCGCCAAGAACAGTACCAACCCAGTGAAGGACAAGCCTTTCTATTGGCCAATGGACAAAGACAGACAGCGATTGGTAAGGTGAAGTGGAAGTGGGGGGGTTTGAGGTGCAGGGACAATCAATAGACCTTAGATGACACTTTTTCTGATGCAAGATGCTGATCTGACCGTACCAATCATACTGGGAATGGATTTTCTATTGAAGACTGGAATGGTGCTCAGACTTTCATAAGAGCTCAAGTATAGCCTACCTACAGCAGGAAGGTGCAAGTTATTTTCCTTTTCTCTCCACCATGACATCCAGCAGCCCACTATGCATTTTTTAACCTTGGCATTTCCGCACAACCATCATCAGTGATGAAACTCGTCAGAACATAAATCAACTTTCCACTTGCAGCAGACACTAGATCAACAGACGAGAATAGATCTGGAGAGTTTGATGTTAAACTGGCCTCCACCGTGTGTACCCAAGAAATCGGATCGGATTCCACAAACCTTGTTAAAACACCGCATCATTACTACTGATGAACAGCCTAGTAAGTGCGACGGGCATACAAGTCTCCATTGAAAAACAACAATCATCATTGAAACACAAATACAGGATTTACTGAACAAAGGGATTGTTCGACCCAGTCAACTTCTTCTTCCTTGGCTTCTGTCTCTCCGGTGGTGGTAGTTTCAAAAGAAGGATGGAGGATCCAGATTTTTGCAGGTTTTGATTATCGTGGAATGGGAATGCTAAGACGCACTTAGATGCCTACCTAATGCCCCAGATTCAGACATTCTTTGAATCGTTAAATGGAGCCACTGTCTTCAGTACCTTGACCTCAAAAGTGATATTTGGCAGTTGGAGATGGAGGCTGATCCAGCATTCAGAAGACAGCTTTTGTAACATCCACAGATGATTATATGAATTTGGTTTTTGTCTTCCTTTCGGCCCTTTGAAAAAATGCAGCTGCCTCTTTCCAAAGATTAATGGAACATGGTACTCCGAGAAGTGAAGGGCAAGTGTTGCATGGTATTAAATATTCGATGACGAATCGTTGTATATTCTAAAACCCATGGCAGAACAGTCTCCAACATCTCCATCCAAGTCTTCACATGTCTCCATAAGGCCGGGACTCACACTTAATCTATAAGAAATGTAACTTCATCCAGAGATCGCTGGCATTTCCTTGGATCAACATAGTATTCACGACGAAGGTGTAAAAACAGGACCCTGGGCTAAAGTTTCGGCAGTACGAGACTCATTTCCCATACCTCAATCCATCTAAAGATGTTCAAAGTACATAGTTTTTAGATTAGCAGGCTGGTACCTCCCAATCGATTTTATTTCTCACTTTTCAGAGAAAGCTGGCATCCTCTACAATGCATTAAAAACAGAAGAATTCATCCCTGGATCTGGTCCAGACAGGCAATGTCTACTCATGCGTTTGACCACAACTTAATGTCAGAGATTTGGGTACAAGCACACCAAGCACCCGGTCTTAATAACTCCTGATTTCAGCAATATCTTTCCGAGTGCAGACCGATGCAGTTCGTAAGCGACATTAGGCTTGGGTGCTCGTTCTCACACAAGAAGTAGCAAGGGGAGAAGAGCATCGTGAGTCGCCTATAGTGCTCCCCGATCTGCTCCAGAGGAGCATGAGAAGGCATACGCAGGTAATCAGAGAAAGAGTGTTTGGCTGTAGTCTGGAGCTGTAGAGAAGTGGCGACCATAACCGTTGAAGGTCCGACCCTTCGAAGTAGATTACTAGACCATGTCCAAGGCGTGCCACATCAACAGTGGGGCTTTCGCAACACCCAATAGCCCTTCCTGCATCGTTCTCATATCGTTGGACAATCAACGTTTAGCCAAGGATTTCATTTCACTGTGAGATACAGGAAAAGGACCGAGTGCAACATCGTTCCATTGACATATTATCGCTTAGAACTGAGAAATACCACAACACTTTTGAGCCCAGATACGCATCTTCATTATAAATCGTCTATCCACGAATCAATTGCCGGTCCGAGTCTCACTTCAAATTGCCATAATCTCAGAGTAATTGATAGTGAACATTCACAGATAATTAATGTCCAAAGTACAGAACCAGTCCAATGTCTGATGCTTCCACGAATTCAGTACACCGTTAAAAAAATAATGGATTCTTGTTTCGGGGCCATGGGTGCCCGATACCGGCCAGAAAGGACAGAAAGTTCCAACTGGTTTAGCTCCTTCCATCCATCGGGAATCATTTCTGCAATATGCCGCATTGACAACCCACATTAGTGGGCACTTGGGGAAGACTAAAAACTCTCTAACCTACGGTTACGTAGAGACTGTATACTGGCCTAACATAAGAGCTGACGTGTGGAGATACTGTAAAGAGTGTCACATATTGTCAAAAATACAAGCCCTCACTAAACAAAGAGTTGTCGGGCTATTTTTGCAGAGTACTCCAGTTGTTGAGCCTGGTTACATGATTGGTGTTGAACCTCATGGGTCCTTTCCCTTCCCCAAAAGTGCCAAGCAAAATGAACATCTTACTGGTTACAAGTCGATTATTGTTCCAAATGGGTGTGAGTTGTTTCGGCCTTGAGAAAATAGTCTAAAGCACGCTCATAATAAGGCTAAGATTCTTGTAGAAAGGAGTATATTCACCAGGTGGGGAACACCGGGCGCCTATCTAGTTTCTGATCGAGGGGCACAATTCACTTCGCATCTATATTCACTGGATATTGCAAACAGTGGGGTAGTGGTCCAAAAGTTGACAACAAGGCTTACCATCCTCAGACAAATCTGACGGAGAGGGTTAATCTCCACGTAACCTGAAACCATGATCGCATCCCTATGTTGAAGAGCAAACCACAGGCAGGATGGGACAAGTGGTTAGTTGAATTCATGGTTCGCTATTAATACAGCTTGTGCATGAAAGGCACAGGATTTACCCCAGCCGAGATAGCTCTTGGGCGGTAAAGCTCAAAGGACCTATGGAGAGAGCTCTTCAACAACCACCTGACCCCAACAGCCCGGCTTATCCTATACTCGAACGACAAAAGGACCATCATCAGGCTTGGGTAAAAGAAAATGTAGAAAACGAGCCCAAACTCAAGCAGAAACGGTATTATGACGCCAAGCGTCGTAAAGCATACACAATTTCCAAGTCGGTGTGAGATATCGTTTGGGTTACGGACTCACATACCCTTTCTTCCAGAGCAGATGGTGGTCTGTATGGCCCAAACTTTCTGCAAAATGGAAAGGCCCCGCAAAGGTTGTTAAACGATTAGGCCCGGTAAATCTTAGCATCAGTGTCTCTCGTGTCTGATCCGACCAATGTTGATGTCTATCATGTCCAAAATCTCAAGACTTGTTACGGTTATAACGAGTCTTCAAGTGAGGCAGGGGGGTATGTAAAAGCCCATACGTCCTTGTGTTCGCATTGCAATTATAGTGGGTTTTAGTAGCTACTCCTGGCCTCTAGAGGTCGCTAGCTTAAAAATTAGGTGATAGTAGCATGAGGAAGAGTGAAGTATTGTGGGGTGTAGTGAGGGTGAGGCCATGGTTTTCCTCCATGAGGTGATAGTATGTCAATGCAAGAGGGATTGGGAGAATAAAACGTTTTCAAGCTCGCAATAAGGGACTCTTTTATATTGGTAGTTTACATACTACTAAGATACACTCAATATACGTAGTGAGAAGGATTACCACAGATCCTAGAGTGGATGACATGGAATTGATCTTCACCCAAGGGACTAAAGTGTTGGTGTTATGAGGCACCTGGTGGACGGTTATTGGATCTGAACTGTGGAATCATCAATATCATCAATCTATCATCGTCCTTTGAGATAAGTACAGACGGTAACATTTACGAAAAGGATAGACTTGATGGACAATGGGCATTAGAAAAGGTTTTTCATGCATAGTTCACTTTTGTTGAGATGTGATCAGAGTTTATGTCAACTGGGTCTGTAGATACAACTTTCTGGGTCTGTGTGATTTTCTTTTGATTTGTTTGTTACTTTTTTTTTTTTTTTTTTTTTTTTGTCAATTCTTTATTTTCAATAATAATTTGGTATACCATCATCTGTCTCTTTACTTAGAATTTGTTTCAACCTTTATTTCAGATTAATGTATAAATATCAACTGATGTGGTCGTCAGTTATCTAAGGTGCATATATAAAATTCTGTGGTTGGTCGGGCCCCCTCCCTTAAATTTATCAGTAGCTGTGTCTTTTTAATTAGAGGAGGAGCAGGTTACAGAGTGGTATGCCGTAAAAAAGGGAAAGCAAATCAGCAGTCCAAGTGGGCTATTTGAGACATTCAGACACGCGTTTGTGTTAATAATAACACCAAAAACACTCTACACGCACCCAGTATTTCCCCAGCGGGTCTCCCTCCAAGTACTCAACAGCCCGAACCTGCTTACGCTTCCAAGATCAGACAAGTTTGGGCATGAGCTCAGAGTGTATGGCCGTAAGCGAAATCAGCAGTACCATGAGTGGGCTAATTTGAGATCATTCAGACACTCTTCTTTTTTTAATAATAAACAAAACGCGATACAGCAACCTGATTCCAGACGGTCTCCCCATCCAAGTACTAACCAGGCCGACCTGCTTAGCTTTCCGAGATCAGACACAAGATCGGCATGCATCAGAGTGGGTATGCCGTAAGCGAAATCAGCATCAGAGTGGCTAATTGAGACATGTTCAGACACTCTTTTTTTAATAAATAAACAAATCGCATACAGCCCTGGTATTCGCCAGGCGGGTTCAATCCAAGTACTAACGCAGCTGCCCGACCCCTGCTAACTTCCGAGAGTCAGACAAGATTGGGGTATCTACTCAGAGTGGGCAAGAGGCCACACAAGAGCCAATACAGCCAGTCCAAGTGGCTATTTGAGGACATTCCGACACTCTTTTTTCTTTAATAAAAACCAAAACACTTACAGCACCCTATATTCCAGGGCTGTCGTCACCATCCAAGTACTAACCAGCGCCCGACCCTGCTTAACTTCCGAGATCTAGACAGATCAGAGGCATGCTCAGTAGTGGTATGGCGCCCGAAGCGAAATCAGCAGTCTCAGCAGTGGTCGGCTATTTGAGACATTCAGACACACTTTTTTCTTAATAATAAACCAAAACACTGTACGAGCACCATATAATTCCCAGCGTCTCTTCATCCAAGTACTAACAAGGTCCCCGACCCTGCTCCTGATCGAGATCAGACCAAGATCGTATGCTCAGAGTGGTAAGGCCGTAAGCAAAAGAAATCACAGTCCAGAGTGGCTATTTTGAGACATTCAGACACCTTTTTTAATAATAAACGAAACACTGTACAGCACCTAGTATTCCCCAGTGCGTCTCCATCCAAGTACAACCAGAGCCGACCCGCTAGCTTCCAAGATCAGACAAGTTTCGGCGACATGCTCAGAGTGGTATGGCCGTAAGCGTAAGTTATCAGGCAGTCATGAGTGGGCTGATTTGAGATCATTCAGACACTCTTTTTTTTTAATAGCGCGTAAACCCAAAACGCATACAGCACCTGGGTATCATAACCCCCCAGACGGTGCTCGCCATCCAAGTACTACACCATGGGCCCGACCCTGGCTTAACAGCGCTTCCGAGAATCAGACAAGATCGGCATGACTCAGAGTGGTATGGAGCCGTAAGCGAAATCAGCAGTCCAGAGTGGGCTAATTGAGCAAAATTCAAGACACTCTTTTCATTTAATAATAAACCAAATCGCATCGACAGCACCTGGTACATTCCCAGGCGGTCTCAAAATCCAAGTACTAACCAGGTACCCTGACGCGCTTGCTTATAACTTCCGAGATCAGACAAGATTGGTGTATGCTCAGAGTGGTATGGCCGTAAGCGAAATCAGCAGTCGCGACCGGGAGTGTGTCTATTTGAGACATTCCAGACACTCTTTTGTCTATCTAGTTTAACTAATAACACGCAAAAGCACTTCTACAGCACCTATGTATTCTCCCAGGGGCGGCTCTCCGCCATCCAAGTACTAACCAGCCCCGACATCAGGTCACGGTCAGCCCTGCTTGAACTTCCGTTGATCAAGACAAGATCAGGCATGCTCAGAGTGGTATGGCCGTAAGCGAAATCAGCAGTCCGCAGAGTGGGCTATTTGGAGACACATTCAGACACTCTTTTTCTATTTTAATAATAAACCAAAAACACTTACAGCACCTAGCACTCATTCCCCAGGGCGGCTAGCTTCTCATCCACAGTACTTCAACATAGGCCCGACCCCTGCTTAACTTTCGAGCGATCGACGGGGGCGCACGAGAGGATTCTGCGGTAATACTATGGTGTGGCTTTTGTTTTTTTTTTTTATTTTCTATTTTTTTAATTCATAGAGTCGAAATTTCAGTCAGTGTTTGAAAATACTCTAATGACATTAAAAAACATAATTAAATGATTACAGTTTCTCTCATAAAATTTCTATACTTTGTTTGTCACAGTCTTCTCATTACAGACACATGCGCCGTTTTCAAAAACCGTGCGTCCTATCACCCGCCCCAGGTTTAAAAAAAAAAAAAGGGCTTCTCACGTTAGCATCTTTTAATAACACCAAAACATACATTGGCGATGGTGTAAAAACTCTCCGAGATTAAAAAGCATAGAGCCAACGCTCAGAAATTTTGCACGCGATCCTAGCAACATACAACATTACAGTCTATTTCAATAGTGTAAAAATTCTACTCCTTTATACGCGATACATTCCCTAGAACAATCCAACACTCAAAATTTATTCCTGGCTCCTATATTCTTAGGCCGCTAACAGTTTCTTCTTTTCCCTCTATATAGTGCACTTTCATTCTAACGATTAAACCCCGCCCTGAATTTAATAAACTTTTCTGTTTCTGGTCTCTTCTCTTTTCCCCATCCAAAACATCACCAATCCTGTTCCCATTTCCGCGCAATGAGGTTATTTCCCCCCACATTCCAGTCCCACATTTTCAAGTCTTTAATTAACACATCTTAGAGGACATTTCTTATAAAAAGCCCACCATCTTCTATTGATCAATATAAAATACATAATGTAAAATCTCCTTCTTCCTTTATTTCTTGTGGCACAGCATTACACATGGCACACCTTGTTTCTATTCCACATTTTGTTTAAAAGAGACCACCTGTAAGAAACCACTTTGTGTCCCTTATAACAAAATACTCCAAACCATTCACCAATTATTGTTGTTCCACACATCTCCCCCCTCAGTGTTTCTTCTCCATATATGCTCTTTCCTTACTTTCCTTTAAATCTTTGACATTTTTCCACCCAGACAAAGGCAATGACTTGTTACACTCAATACCCGTCGATGTTTCGGGTTTAAATACCGTCACTACTTCGGGGCACTTTTTTGTTAAAATATAACACGATAGATGTCCTACCTAAAAACACAACTAAAAAACATTTTTAACCAGCGAATCTATTCGTGTTACAAGCAATCCATACAATCTTTCCCCGTATTTTCTCACAGTACAAATTTCTTTTCCATTCGCAGATGCTTCTTGAACTGCATGCACTCCAATATTAATGAGCTTCCTCTTCAATCCTCGGACTGCTAGTCAAGGTATTGCGTCGAGCTTTTAATGATTGCTCATATTCGCATATGACTCTTTACACATACTTATTTCTTGTCTGCTGTATTCCTCTCCCAACACACTCTTTTTGCTACAAATCTTTACATTGCATCTAGCAATACATTGTGTTTGGAGTAGAAAAATCACCTCTTTATAATATTCATATAAAAACGAATTTGTCCCCCCTCCACACAAATATTCTCGTATATCCTACCACTATCAGTGCCCCCATTTCTCCTTACATATAAAATTAATTTCTTTCTCTTGTTTTAAAAATATGGTTGTTATATTAAAAAACACGAGGTTGATCTTACAAATATTTTCTCTTCACCATGTGGATCGATATTTCAAGTTTTATTTAAAATTTCCCGACAAAAATTTGAGATATAAGGGGGGGTGGGGGGGGGGGGGGGGGGGGGGGGGGGGGGGGGGGGGGGGGGGTGTATATATCTCACAGGCCACTAAAATTTTCTCGGTAAAACTCAGGTAATCCTCTGTCATCCCAATTTTTTCGTTTTCAATATCGCATATAAATCTTCCATCCCCTCCATGTTAAAATCCCCCACATTTGTTTTAAAAAAATATCTCATTGAGTTTTTTTCCACTCATTTTGTTCTCTTCTGCAGGTTATGTTCTTGACTATTTTTCACACTCTTAAAGCATTTTTTCTCTGTTCTAGTATCCATTAAACACTAACAGCCCTCCCCCCCCCTTCTCTACCACCTCCCCTAAAAATCGTGTTGTACGCATATCACCTTGCTGTTTCTCCTTCCCATTCAAAAAGTTAAGAAAACCACTTTTTCAAACTCTGTTACCATCCATCATGGCATCTCAGAATACATATAAAACATACCAAAGATTAGAAAACCATTAAAAACCGAATTCAATATTTAAAAACAACTCTGTCCACTTTAAGTTTCAAAGTTCTCAGTCGTTCCCAAAAATTTAACACCTTCCTCCCTCGATATTCCGCACTATTCCTCCCACTATGCATCCATGCTTTCCTTCTCGTTTTTGCCCCATTAAACTCCTAAGAAATCCCCTCTTTTCTTTCCCACTTCCTGGAAATTAAAACAATCCATTAAAAACGCATAGCTTTACCAAATCCGCATATATACGGTTTTATCCTCCATTTACTTTACTCCGCCAGAATTAGCCTCTACAA
>CM074294.1:22470729-22504183 GCA_037194245.1 Opsariichthys bidens | reverse complement strand
TCAAAACTGTTGCACTGGGCCCTCCCTATTAAACATCGTATAGATTTTTAAAAATCTTGCTAATTACTTACTAAAGCACTAAATGGCGTGTTAGCTCCCCAGTACCTGAGTGAGCTCTTTAATGCATTATAGTTGTCCTTGCGCGTTCTTGATTACTATCTCAAGAATTCTGGCCAGTTGTTAATACCTAGAATATCAAAGATCAACCGCAGGCGGTAGATCCATTTTCCTATTTGGCACCTAAACTCTGGAACAAGTCTTCCTAGCATTGTTCGTGGAAGCAGACACACTTCTGTCAGTTTTAAATCTAGACTAAAAAACGCATCTATTTAACTTGGCATACACATGAACGCACTAATAAACTTTTTGTCATTCAATATCTTATAAAGGATTGTTAGGCTGCAATAGATCAGGTCAGCCGGAACCGGATCACTTCCCTATAACACCTAGATGTACCTACTCGGTACATTCAGAAGAAGAATGGGCGTCTACGCTAATTTTTTGTCTGCTCTGCTTATCCCGAGGTTTACCAATTAACGTGGATTGGCCTGGATCTGGGCCCGTGTCCCGGGTCGGACGGGGAACCATGTGCCTGTGTAGCGGCAGCAAATGTGGCCCTGTGGTGTCCGGCGGAGCACTGTGTTAAACTAGCCCACTTCCTTTGTTAAGCACCTTACCGACTCATCAGCCAGTGGCACATATCCCAACAAACCGTCGATCAAAAAAGATCTTAAACTAGATTAAATATGTTTGACTGTTGTGGATTCCAAAACGGTTTAAATGAACCTGTAAACTCTGCCTAGATAAGTATCGGACAAGTGTTCCACTGTGGCCCAGAGGAGAACTGGCCCCTCCCCGAACTAAGCCTGGTTTCCTCCCCCCCCAAGGCTTATTTTCTCCATTGTTGGAGTTTTTTTGGTTTCCTTGCCGCCCCTGGGGGGGTTTTTTTTTTTTTGGCCCTTTGGGCTTTGCTTAAGTTGGGGACACTTGCCTTTGATATTCACAGTGTTTTTTGATATGCCTGTATTGGCGCCAATTGATAATAACAAAACTGAGCTGAGCCGGTTAGGGTTAGGGACTGATTACGTCACTGTTTTCTTTACCTGGCAGTAGCTGATTATACATAAATTAACTAGACTTAATAACGATTGGATATTTGGCAACGAATAACGAAGAATGAAATCAATAATATATAGAATAAGCTGCACAATGACCACCATTTTCCTTATTAATGTAAAGTCTGCTTTGCCACAATTTTGCATTGTAAAAAGCGCTATATAAATAAAGATGACTTGACTTGACTTGACTTAACCTAAACCCTAAACCCTTAACCTAAACCCTAACCTTGACCTAACCACCATAACCTTGACCCTAACCTTAACCTAACCCTAACCTGTAAACCTAAACCTTAACCTTAACCTAACCCCAACCTTAACCTTAACCTAACCCGTAACCTTAACCTAACCCCTAACCCTAATCTTAACCTAACCTTAACCTAACCCAAAACCTTAACCTAACCCTAAACCTTAACCTAACCCTATACAACCTTGACCTAACCCTACCACCCTTGACCCTAGCAACCTTATACCTAACCCCTAACCTTAACCTAACCCCTAACCTTAAAACCGTTAAACCTTAACCTAACCTCTAACCTTAACCTAACCCTAGTAGAACTTAACCTTAAGTTTTATATCTAAACTCATATTTTAAAAGTAAAATCTAAATTTATCAGTGGGTCAGCGGGCAGCAGAGGCTTTTTTTATAGGGACAATAATAAAAAAATGATGAAATAATAAAAATGATAATTAAACGATAATCAAAAAATGATATTTTCTTACAAAATTGAATAGATTTGGTTGAATGAAAAATGGGCATAGTTACACAACAATAACTAAGGACCTAACCTCTTATAGGGGTGTTATAAAAGAAGAACAGCTTCGTGATTGGATTACCCTATGAAATAATTGGAGGTGTATCGGCATGATTGAGGGAGTGGGATGCCGCTTGGACCGGGATTATCGGGGATTAGCATCGATTTCGCCCGGCCCAGATAAATTTAATGTGGAAAATTTTCGCATTCCCTATACGACAAAGCTGGCTCGAAGAATAATGGGGTCCCAGTCCTGAAACTATTGGCCCTGTACAAAATGGGATCTGAGTTGGTCAAGGACGGGGAGGAACTGGGTTTGGACTGGAATCTCCATAGGGAATAAAAGGGATAATGTAAGAAATAAATAATGAATATAATATTTCATTATATAAATATTTTATAATCTTTAAAATAGAAAGTAAAAGTTTAAAAAGTAACATTTTCCAAAATTTCAAATTTCAAATTTCAAATTAAAAATTTCAAAATTACAAAATTTCAAATTCAAATTCAAAGGTTTAGTGTTAGGTTAGGGTTGAATATGGTAAAAAGTTAAAAAGTAAAAATGTAAGAAATTAAAAATTAGAAATTAAATTTTTCAAATTTCCAAATTCAAATTTCAAATTTCAACCCCCTAACCCTAATAAAAATAAATAAATTAAATAACAATAATAATTAATAAATTAATGAAATTAATTAACTCAGTAAAAAGAATAAAATTAAATAATTAATAAATTTTTATTATTAACTAACCCTAACCCTAAATAAAAAAATAAAAAAAATGAATGCCCTAAAGAAAAATAACAAATAAAATAAAATTAATAATTAATAAATTATTAAAATTAATTAATTAATGAAAAACATAATTATTAATTTAATAAAATTTATAATTTTGAAAAGTAAAATCTAAAAAGTAAAATTTTCAAATTTCAAATTTTCAAATTAAAAATATTCAAAATTACAAAATTTCAAATTTCAAATTTCAAATTCAAGGGTTAGTTGTTAGGGTTAGGGTTGAAATGTAAAAATTAAAAAGTAAAAATGTAAAAATTAAAAATAGAGAAATTAAATTTTTCAAATTTCAAATTCAAATGTCAAATTTTCATACGCCAAAAACCCCCTAATAAGAAATAAATAAATAAATAACAATAATAATTAATAAATTTAAATAAAATTAATTAATTAGTAAAAACAGAAAATTAATAATTAATAAATTTTTATTATTACCTAACCCTAACCCAACCCTAACCCTAACCTAACCCTAACCCGTAACCTAACCCTAACCCTTAACCCTAACCCTAACCCTAACTAAAACCCTAGCCCTAAATAAAATTAATAATAAATAAAATTCATAATTAATAAATTATTAAAATTAATTAATACAAAACATAAAATTAATAATTATTAATTAATAAGTTTTCAATTTGAAAATTTCAAATTAAAATTTCAAATTTCACACGATTTCAAATTTCAAAATTTCAAATTTCAAATTTCAAATATCAACACCTAACCCTAATAAAAATAAATAAATAAATAACAATAATAATTAATAAATTAAGAAAATTAATTAATTTAGTAAAAAAAGAATAAAATTAAAAATTAATAATTTTTTTATTATTAACTAACCCTAACCCTAATAAAAAATAAAAAAATGAATGCCCTAAAGAAAAATACAAATAAATAAAAAATAATAATTAATAAATTATTAAAATTAATTAATTAATGAAAACAGTAATTATTAATTAATAAATTTATAATTTGAAAAGTAAAATTAAAAAGTAACATTTTCAATTTCAAATTTCAAATTTCAAATTAAAAATTTCAAAATTACAAAATTTCAAATTCAAATTTCAAATTCAAGGGTTAGTGTTAGGGTTAGGGTTGAAATGTAAAATTAAAAAGTAACAAAAAAATGTAAAATTAAAAATTAGAAATTAAATATTTTCAAATTTCAAATTCAAATTTCAAATTTCAACCCTAACCCTAATAAAAAAATAAATAAATAAATAAAATAAAATAAAAGGTTCAATAATAATTAATAAATTAATAAAATTAATTAATTAGTAAAAACAATAAAATTAATAATTAAAAAGTTTTTATTATTACCTAACCCTAACCCAACCCTAACCCATTAAATCAAAAATAGGGGGTGACAATACCATATCCTCGACACCCTGGTGGCGCTACAGCTCCCAAACCATAGGTGCAATCGTCCTTCCCAATCCCCTAATTAGTTAATAGACCAAATTTCAGCTCTCTAGGACCAACAGAACCCAAGATATGGGGGGGGGTGACAAAACTGGGGGGTGACAGAATCGTTTTTCTCCACTATAACCTAAGCCCTAACCCTAACCTAACCCACTAACCCTAACCCCTAACCCTAACCCTAACCTAACCTAACCCTAACCCTAACCCTAACCCTGAACCTAACCTAACCCTAACCCTAACCCTAAACCCTATACCCTAACCTAACCCAAACAAACCGCTAACCCTAACCCTAAACCTAACCCTAACCCTAACCTAACCTAACCCTAAACCCTAACCCTAATCTTGACTTTAACCTTAACCTAGCTTTAACTTAACCCTGGCTTTAAACTTTAGCCCTAACTTAAGCTTAACCTTAGTTGACTTAAACCCCCCCTAGGCCCCCCCCCCCCCCCCCCCCTTAACCTAAACCTTAACCTTAAACTAATTTAAACTTATCAGTGGATTAGTGGACAATAGATAAGTAATTACTTGATGACGGATGTATAGTGGGGAGATGAGATCGGTTAGATGTAAATATAAGGGAAAGTAGAAGGATAGTTTAAAAAGTGGAAATTAAAGGTTGTGATGGAATCAGATAAGATGGGTGAGTGGATAAGGAGACTAGCTAGGAACGAGAGATTGAGGTTCGAGACCAGGCAACTTTTTTTGAAGGAAAATCTTCTGTGGACTAGGTAATTCAAAACTAAGGGAGCTGAGAGCCACAGCTAAACCCTACACCCCAAACCCTAACCCTGAACTAAACCCTAACCCCTAAAACCCTAAACCCTAACGAAACCTGAACCCCTAACCCCTAACCCTAACCCTAACCTAACCCTAACCTAACCCCTAACCCTAACCCTAACTAACATCTTGACTTTAACCTTAACCTAGCTTTAACTTAACCCTGGCTTTAACTTTAGCCCTAACTTAAGCTTAACCTTAGTTGACTTAACCCTACCTTATTAAAAAGGTTACCGGGGTTGAGTAGTAAGTGGGGAGATGGAGGGAATTCTGTTGTGAAGAATTAGTTGGAAGAGAGATTGGTAGAAGCTTGTTGTGTGGAATTGAACGCAACCGCCAATCGTCGATTCCTAATTGACGGTGGGGCCTCCTTTCGAATGTCCTGGGAAACCTTGCGGTGTTAACAAGGGAACATCCGGGAGGTAGGTAGGTATCCAGCCTCTCTGGGTCCACTAGGACAGCACGCAGGGCAGGTGACCTAGGATTAAAGGTCTTGAATGGTTTCCAAGTCTTCTATCGGTGATTAGCACTAGAATGGTAGGGTCTGCTTTATAAGGTAATAGGTAGGAATAGATTCAAGGGATGGATGCGGGACCATGATTATTGAGAACGAATGTTTTTGTTTTCGATTCGCTGGTTTTGATAAATTCAGCCTGAAAATTTTCCATTCCTTAAGAATCATATAAGGTAATACAATTCAAACTTGTAAAAATAAGAATTTATTGTTGGTTCAAGCCAGAACCTGGTTTAAAACTGAGTAGTTCAAGTCAGAACACAATTCGGGCTTGTAAAAGTCAGAGAATAAGATTGTTGTTGGTTCAAGCCAGAACCCGATTTAAAACTATGAGTAGTTCGAGTCGGAACACAATTCGGGCTTGTAGGGATCAGAAAAGTGAAATTATTGTTGGTTCAAACTAGAACCCGATTTAAAACTATGAGTAAGTTCGAGTCAGAACACGGTTTTGTTTTCTGATTTTTACCGTTTTGAACTATTTTTGGTTCAAGCCAGAACCCCGTTTAAAACTATGAGTAGTCCAAGTCCAGAACACAAATCAAACTTGGAAAAATAAGAATTTATTTTTGGTTCAAGCCAGAACCCGATTTAAAAACTATGAGTAGTTCAAGTCAGAACAATTCGTACTTATAAAAACAGCAGATTTTTATGATACTGGTCATAGGTCAGCTTTCCTAGAGAAACACAAGTCTGGGACTGATCACCCCAAGACGGGCCGCCTTGGAGGAGGGTGTATAGTGATTAAAAGGCCGAAACACCCGAGGATCCCAAGTACACTACTGAGGATGTGTCTCTCGATAAACTTGGATAGACTACCTAACCTAACCCTAACCTTAACCTAACCCTAACCTTAACCTAACCTTAACCTAACCCTAACCCTAACCTTAACCTAACCTTAACCCTAACCTTAACCTAACCTTAACCTAACCCTAACCTTAACCTAACCCTAACCCTAATCTTAACCTAACCCTAACCTTAACCTAACCCTAACCTTAACCTAACCCTAACCTGACCTAACCCTAACCTTGACCCTAACCTTAACCTAACCCTAACCTTAACCTAACCTTAACCTTAACCTAACCCTAACCTTAACCTTAACCTTAACCTAACCCTAACCTTAACCTAACCCTAACCCTAATCTTAACCTAACCTTAACCTAACCCTAACCTTAACCTAACCCTAACCTTAACCTAACCCTAACCTTGACCTAACCCTAACCTTGACCCTAACCTTAACCTAACCCTAACCTTAACCTAACCCTAACCTTAACCTTAACCTAACCCTAACCTTAACCTAACCCTAACCTTGACCTAACCTAAACTTAACCCTATCCTTAACCTAACCCTAGTTGACTTAACCTTAGTTTTAATCTAAACTCTATTTTAAAATAAATCTAAATTTATCAGTGGGTCAGCGGGCAGGAGAGGCTTTTTTTATAGGGACAATAATAAAAAATGATGAAATAATAAAATGATAATAAGATAATCAAAAATGATATTTCTACAAAATTGAATAGATTTGGTTGATGAAAATGGGCATAGTACACTAAGACCTACCTCTTATAGGGGTTTAAAAGTAGAACAGCTTCGGATGGATTACCCTAGGAAATAATTGGAGGTATCGGCATGATTGAGGGAGTGGGATGCTGGACCGGGATTATCGGGGATTACTCGATTCGCCGGCCCAGATAAATTTAATGTGGAAATTTCGCATTCCCTATACGACAAAGCTGCGAAGAATTATGGGCCCAGTCTGAACTATTGGCTGACAAAATGGGATCTGAGTTGGTCAAGGACGGGGAGGAACTGGGTTTGGACTGGAATCCATAGGGAATAAAAGGGATAATGTAAGAATGGTTGAGATAGAAAGGGAAACCAACTGATCCTTTCAAAAAACATGCGCCGGCCTGTGCATTTTCTGCGTTCTCCCTAAAACCAAACTGGCGGTCCGGAAACGGATCTACTCTGGGGGAGGCGTTGCTAATTCTAAATTCCTAACCCTAACCCTAACCTAACCCTAACTAACCCTAGCCCTAAATAAAATTAATAATAAATAAAATTCATAATTAATAAATTATTAAAATTAATTAATTAATAAAAACATAAAATTAATAATTATTAATTAATAAGTTTTCAATTTGAAAATTTAAAATTAAAATTTCAAAATTTCAAATTTCAACCCTAACCCTAATAAAAATAAATAAATAAATAAATAAATAAATAAATAAATAAATAAATAAATAACAATAATAATTAATAAATTAATAAAATTAATTAATTAGTAAAAAGAATAAAATTAAAATTTGTCCCTATAACCTAACCCTAACCCTAACCTAACCCACTAACCCCTAACCCCCTAACCCTAACCCTAACCCTAACCTAACCTAACCCTAACCCTAACCCTAACCTAACCCTAACCCTAACCCTAAACCTAACCCTAACCCTAACCCTAACCTAACCTAACCCTAACCCTAATCTTGACTTTAACCTTAACCTAGCTTTAACTTAACCCTGGCTTTAACTTTAGCCCTAACTTAAGCTTAACCTTAGTTGACTTAACCCTAGCCTTAACCTAAACCCTAACCTTAAACTAATTTAAACTTATCAGTGGATTAGTGGACAATAGATAATAATTAACTTGATGACGGATGTATAGGGGAGATGAGATCGGGTTTAGATGTAAATATAAGGGAAAGTAGAAGGATAGTTAAAAAGTGGAAATTAAAGGTTGTAATGGAATCCTTATTGTTGAATTATTGTTTGTTGTATTAAAAAGGTTACCGGGTTGAGGTAGTAAGTGGGGAGATGGGAGGGAATTCTGTTGTGAAGAATTAGTTGGAAGAGAGATTGGTAGAAGCTTGTTGTGTGGAATTGAACGCAACCGCCAATCGTCGATTCCTAATTGACGGTGGGGCCTCCTTTCGAATGTCCTGGGAAACCTTGCGGTGTTAACAAGGGAACATCCGGGGAGGTAGTAGGTATCCAGCCTCTCTGGGTCCACTAGGACAGCACGCAGGGCAGGTGACCTAGGATTAAAGGGTCTTGAAATGGTTTCCAAGTCTTCTATCGGTGATTAGCACTAGAATGGTAGGGTCTGCTTTATAAGGTAATAGGTAGGAATAGAATTCAAGGGATGGGATGCGGGACCAGGATTATTGAGAACGAATGTTTTTGTTTTCGATTCGCTGGTTTTTGATAAATTCAGCCTGAAAATTTTCCATTCCTTAAGAATCATATAAGGTAATACAATTCAAACTTGTAAAAATAAGAATTTATTGTTGGTTCAAGCCAGAACCTGGTTTAAAACTGAGTAGTTCAAGTCAGAACACAATTCGGGCTTGTAAAAGTCAGAGAATAAGATTGTTGTTGGTTCAAGCCAGAACCCGATTTAAAACTATGAGTAGTTCGAGTCGAACACAATTCGGGCTTGTAGGGATCAGAAAGTGAAATTATTGTTGGTTCAAACTAGAACCCGATTTAAAACTATGAGTAGTTCGAGTCAGAACACGGTTTTGTTTTCTGATTTTTACCGGTTTGAACTATTTTTGGTTCAAGCCAGAACCCCGTTTAAAACTATGAGTAGTCCAAGTCAGAACACAAATCAAACTTGGAAAAATAAGAATTTATTTTTGGTTCAAGCCAGAACCCGATTTAAAACTATGAGTAGTTTCAAGTCAGAACAATTCGTACTTATAAAAATAGCAGATTTTATGAATACTGGTCATAGGTCAGCATTTCCTAGAGAACACAAGTCTGGACTGATCACCCCAAGACGGGCCGCCTTGGAGGAGGGTGTATAGTGATTAAAAGGCCGAAACACCCGAGATCCCAAGGTACACTACTGAGATGTGTCTCTCGATAAACTTGGATAGACTACCTAACCTAACCCTAACCTTAACCTAACCCTAAACCCTAACCTTAACCTAACCTTAACCCTAACCTTAACCTAACCTTAACCTAACCCTAACCTTAACCTAACCTTAACCCTAATCTTAACCTAACCCTAACCTTAACCTAACCCTAACCTTAACCTAACCCTAACCTTAACCTTAACCTAACCTTAACCTTAACCTAACCCTAACCTTAACCTTAACCTAACCCTAACCTTAACCTAACCCTAACCCTAATCTTAACCTAACCTTAACCTAACCCTAACCCTAACCTTAACCTAACCCTAACCTTAACCTAACCCTAACCTTGACCTAACCCTAACCTTGACCCTAACCTTAACCTAACCCTAACCTTAACCTAACCCTAACCTTAACCTTAACCTAACCCTAACCCTAACCTTAACCTAACCCTAACCTTGACCTAACCTAAACTTAACCCTATCCTTAACCTAACCCTAGTTGACTTAACCTTAGTATTTTAATCTAAACTCTATTTTAAAATAAATCTAAATTTATCAGTGGGTCAGCGGGCAGGAGAGGCTTTTTTTATAGGGACAATAATAAAAAAATGATGAAATAATAAAATGATAATAAGATAATCAAAAATGATATTTTCTACAAAATTGAATAGATTTGGTTGATGAAAATGGGCATAGTACACAACAATAACTAAGACCTACCTCTTATAGGGTTTAAAAGTAGAACAGCTTCGGGATGGATTACCCTAGGAAAATAATTGGAGGTATCAGCATGATTGAGGGAGTGGATGCTGGACCGGATTATCGGGGATTACTCGATTCGCCGGCCCAGATAAATTTAATGTGGAAATTTCGCATTCCCTATACGACAAAGCTGCGAAAGAATTATGGGCCCAGTCTGAACTATTGGCTGACAAAATGGATCTGAGTTGGTCAAGGACGGGGAGGAACTGGGTTTGGACTGGAATCCATAGGGAATAAAAGGGATAATGTAAGAATGGTTGAGATAGAAAGGGAAAACCAACTGATCCTTTCAAAAAACATGCGCCGGCCTGTGCATTTTCTGCGTTCTCCCTAAACCAAACTGGCGGATCCGGAAACGGATCTACTCTGGGGGAGGCGTTGCTAATTCTAAATTCCTAACCCTAACCCTAACCTAACCCTAACTAACCCTAGCCCTAAATAAAATTAATAATAAATAAAATTCATAATTAATGAATTATTAAAATTAATTAATTAATAAAAACATAAAATTAATAATTATTAATTAATAAGTTTTCAATTTGAAAATTTAAATTTAAATTTCAAAATTTCAAAATTTCAAAATTTCAAATTTCAAATTTCAACCCTAACCCTAATAAAAATAAATAAATAAATAAATAAATAAATAACAATAATAATTAATAAATTAATAAAATTAATTAATTATTAATTAATAAGTTTTCAATTTGAAAATTTCAAATTAAAATTTCAAATTTCAAATATCAAATTTCCAAATTTCAAAATTTCAAATTTCAAATTTCAACCCTAACCCTAATAAAAATAAATAAATAAATAACAATAATAATTAATAAATTAATAAAATTAATTAATTAGTAAAAAGAATAAAATTAATAATTAATAATTTTTTGTTATTAACTAACCCTAACCCTAATAAAAAATAAAAAAAATGAATGCCCTAAAGAAAAATACAAATAAATAAAATTAATAATTAATAAATTATTAAAATTAATTAATTAATGAAAACATAATTATTAATTAATAAATTTATAATTTGAAAAGTAAAATTAAAAAGTAACATTTTCAAATTTCAAATTTCAAATTTCAAATTAAAAATTTCAAAATTACAAAATTTCAAATTCAAATTTCAAATTCAAGGGTTAGTGTTAGGGTTAGGGTTGAAATGTAAAATTAAAAAGTAAAAATGTAAAATTAAAAATTAGAAATTAAATTTTTCGAATTTCAAAATCAAATTTCAAATTTCAACCCTAACCCTAATAAAAATAAATAAATAAATAACAATAATAAATAATAAATTAATAAAATTAATTAATTAGTAAAAAGAATAAAATTAATAATTAATAATTTTTTGTTATTAACTAACCCTAACCCTAATAAAAAATTAAAAAATGAATGCCCTAAAGAAAAATACAAATAAATAAAATTAATAATTAATAAATTATTAAAATTAATTAATTAATGAAAACATAATTATTAATTAATATATTTATAATTTGAAAAGTAAAATTAAAAAGTAACATTTTCAAATTTCAAATTTCAAATTTCAAATTAAAAATTTCAAAATTACAAAATTTCAAATTCAAATTTCAAATTCAAGGGTTAGTGTTAGGGTTAGGGTTGAAATGTAAAATTAAAAAGTAAAAATGTAAAATTAGAAATTAAATTTTTCAAATTTCAAATTCAAATTTCAAATTTCAACCCTAACCCTAATAAAAATAAATAAATAAATAACAATAATAATTAATAAATTAATAAAATTAATTAATTAGTAAAAACATAAAATTAATAATTAATAAGTTTTTATTATTACCTAACCCTAACCCAACCCTAACCCATTAAATCAAAAATAGGGGGGGTGACAATACCATATCTCGACACCTGGTGGCGCTAAAGCTCCCAAACCATGTGCAATCGTCTTCCCATCCCCTAATTAGTTAATAGACCAAATTTCAGCTCTCTAGACCAACAGAACCCAAGATATTGGGGGGGTGACAAAACTGGGGGTGACAGAATCGTTTTTGTCCCTATAACCTAACCCTAACCCTAACCTAACCCACTAACCCTAACCCCTAACCCTAACCCTAACCCTAACCTAACCCTAACCTAACCTAACCTAACCTAACCCTAACCCTAACCCTAACCTAACCCTAACCCTAACCCTAAACCTAACCCTAACCCTAACCTAACCTAACCCTAACCCTAATCTTGACTTTAACCTTAACCTAGCTTTAACTTAACCCTGGCTTTAACTTTAGCCCTAACTTAAGCTTAACCTTAGTTGACTTAACCCTAGCCTTAACCTAAACCTTAACCTTAAACTAATTTAAACTTATCAGTGGATTAGTGGACAATAGATAAGTAATTACTTGATGACGGATGTATAGGGGGAGATGAGATCGGTTAGATGTAAATATAAGGGAAAGTAGAAGGATAGTTAAAAAGTGGAAATTAAAGGTTGCGATGGAATCAGATAAATGGGTAAGTGGATAAGGGAGACTAGGCTAGGAACGAGAGGATTGAGGTTCGAGACCAGCCAATTTTTTTTGAAGGAAAATCTTCTGTGGACTAGGTAATTCAAAACTAAGGGAGCTGAGAGCCACACTAACCCTAACCCCTAACCCTAACTAACCCTAACCCTAACCCCTAATCTTGACTTTAACCTTAACCTAGCTTTAACTTAACCCTGGCTTTAACTTTAGCCCTAACTTAAAGCTTAACCTTAGTTGACTTAACCCTAGCCTTAACCTAAACCCTAACCTTAAACTAATTTAAACTTATCAGTGGATTAGTGGACAATAGATAAGTAATTACTTGATGACGGATGTATAGGGGGAGATGAGATCGTTAGATGTAAATATAAGGGAAAGTAGAAGGATAGTTAAAAAGTGGAAATTAAAGGTTGTAATGGAATCCTTATTGTTGAATTATTGTTGTTGTATTAAAAAGGTTACCGGGGTTGAGGTAGTAAGTGGGGAGATGGGAGGGAATTCTGTTGTGAAGAATTAGTTGGAAGAGAGATTGGTAGAAGCTTGTTGTGTGGAATTGAACGCAACCGCCAATCGTCGATTCCTAATTGACGGTGGGGCCTCCTTTCGAATGTCCTGGGAAACCTTGCGGTGTTAACAAGGGAACATCCGGGGAGGTAGGTAGGTATCCAGCCTCTCTGGGTCCACTAGGACAGCACGCAGGGCAGGTGACCTAGGATTAAAGGGTCTTGAATGGTTTCCAAGTCTTCTATCGGTGATTAGCACTAGAATGGTAGGGTCTGCTTTATAAGGTAATAGGTAGGAATAGATTCAAGGGATGGGATGCGGGACCAGGATTATTGAGAACGAATGTTTTTTGTTTTCGATTCGCTGGTTTTGATAAATTCAGCCTGAAAATTTTCCATTCCTTAAGAATCATATAAGGTAATACAATTCAAACTTGTAAAAATAAGAATTTATTGTTGGTTCAAGCCAGAACCTGGTTTAAAACTGAGTAGTTCAAGTCAGAACACAATTCGGGCTTGTAAAAGTCAGAGAATAAGATTGTTGTTGGTTCAAGCCAGAACCCGATTTAAAACTATGAGTAGTTCGAGTCGGAACACAATTCGGGCTTGTAGGGATCAGAAAGTGAAATTATTGTTGGTTCAAACTAGAACCCGATTTAAAACTATGAGTAGTTCGAGTCAGAACACGGTTTTGTTTTCTGATTTTTACCGGTTTGAACTATTTTTGGTTCAAGCCAGAACCCGGTTTAAAACTATGAGTAGTCCAAGTCAGAACACAAATCAAACTTGGAAAAATAAGAATTTATTTTTGGTTCAAGCCAGAACCCGATTTAAAACTATGAGTAGTTCAAGTCAGAACAATTCGTACTTATAAAAACAGCAGATTTTATGATACTGGTCATAGGTCAGCTTTCCTAGAGAACACAAGTCTGGGACTGATCACCCCAAGACGGGCCGCCTTGGAGGAGGGTGTATAGTGATTAAAAGGCCGAAACACCCGAGGATCCCAAGGTACACTACTGAGGATGTGTCTCTCGATAAACTTGGATAGACTACCTAACCTAACCCTAACCTTAACCTAACCCTAACCCTAACCTTAACCTAACCTTAACCTAACCTTAACCTAACCTTAACCTAACCCTAACCTTAACCTAACCCTAACCCTAATCTTAACCTAACCCTAACCTTAACCTAACCCTAACCTTAACCTAACCTTAAATCTCCCCTCGCGAGACTTGATCGATTGCTTCTGTCTGCCTCGCTGCTGAATTGTTTGAGTCTGTTGCTCCATAGCTTTATTTGAATCTATTTATTGTTATTGTTTGCTGTCTACTTTATCTTCACTATATATCTGATATTGTCTTATATTGCCTATCACATTAATTTGACATCGCTAGTTTTTAATCTTTTAATCTAAATCACCATCACAACGCGTTAGCACTACGCTAGTTTGTGTTATCTGTGCCCACCGTCATTTGTCGCGCTCTCGTTTTCTTCAAATTCATCAAACATCTGGTAAGTCGGATCGGTCTACAAACACGGTAAGCTATGTCATCTTCTCCTTTCATTGTTACTTGCACTGCCTGTCACATGCATAGTTTAGCTTTTTCTGTCAGCGATGAAGGATTCACATGTCATAAATGTAGGGAAATAGTCAGGCTGACAGAGAAAATCTTAGAATTAGAGACACGCATCCAAACTTTAATTGAGGATAGTAAGAATGCAGGGGCTTCAGATACTGTTTTGGATGCGACTAGCCTAGTGAACTCCGTACATTGTTCGGTTCCGGCTGTAGAGCCCGTGCAGCAGGGCAACTGGGTGACCGTGAGGCGGCCTAGTCGTGTTAAAAAACACCACTCTTCCGTTCCGATTAGAACATCAAACAGGTTCTCCCCACTCAGTGACGCACCCACTGAGAATCCTGTTGAAAGTGCCCTAGTTATTGGCGATTCTATTACACGGAACGTGAAAATAGAGACACCAGCCACCATAGTCACATGTTTGCCGGGAGCCAGAGCGCCTGACATCAAAGCAAATTTAAAAGTGCTGGCTAATGCTAATCGTAAATACTCTAAGATTGTTATTCACGTCGGCGCTAATGATGTCCGACTTCGTCAGTCGGAGATCACCAAAATGAACATTAAAGAGGTGTGTGAAATCGCACGTATGATGTCAGACACTGTAATTTTTTCTGGACCCCTTCCTGCTCGTAGGAGTGATGAGATAATTAGCAGATTATCATCACTCAATGGCTGGCTGTCTAAGTGGTGTTCACAGAATAATATAGGTTTCATAGACAATTGGAAAAGTTTTTGGGGCAGACCTGACCTGTTGAAAAGAGATGGTATTCATCCCTCCTGGGGTGGTGCCGCTCTTCTCTCTAGTAATATGGCACATAGTCTTAGAGCTCAACCTTGACTAACTGGGGCCCAGGTCAGGAAGCAGACAGACTGGCTAAACCGACCGTCTGCTAGCTGTCTCACGTCACAGAATTCAGATAAATCCCAACACATAGAGACTCTTTCACCTAGATATCATCAGATAGAGACTGTGTCTGTACCCCGAACTAATAAATACAGAAAACTTCCAAACCCATTTACGGGTGATAATTTAATTGATGTTCAACAAGTAGTAAACAGAGATTATAAAGATAACAAAATGATAAAGCTTGGGTTGCTGAATATTCGATCCCTTTCTTCAAAAGCACTTATTGTAAATGATATTATCACAGAAAATAACCTAGATGTGCTGTGTTTGACAGAAACCTGGCTAAAACCAGACGATTACATTACTTTAAATGAGTCTAGCCCTCAAGGTTACTATTATCGACACGAACCTCGTCAGAAAGGTAAAGGGGGAGGTGTTGCTGTAATCTATAGTAATATCTTCAGTATTACTCAAAAGTCTTTCAAATATATCTCTTTTGAAGTGATGGTGCTCTATGTAACGTTATATAATGTAAGTGACAAATCTCATTTGAAATTTGTGTTGGCTACTGTATACAGGCCACCAGGGCACCATACAGATTTTATCAAAGAATTTGCTGATTTTCTATCGGAGTTAGTACTGGCTGTGGATAAAGTCCTTATTGTTGGTGATTTTAATATACATGTAGATAATGAAAAAGACGCTTTGGGATTGGCACTAACAGATATTCTAAGCTCTATTGGAGTTAGACAACACGTGTCAGGACCAACTCATTGTCGTAATCATACTCTAGATCTAATATTGTCACATGGAATCAATATTGATGCCGTTGAAATTCTGCAGCAGAGCGATGACGTCTCAGATCATTATCTAGTCTCATGCGTGCTACATTTATCCAAGGCTGGAAAACCGCCTGTCTGCCATAAATATGTTAGAACCATCACTTCTACCACTAAAAATTGCTTTATAAATAATCTTCCTGATCAGTTTCATCAACTTAGCAAACCAGACAGCTTAGAAGAACTCGATGTTGCAACAGAAACTATTGACGCTCTCTTTTCGAACACTCTAGACTCTGTCGCTCCTTTGCGCTTAAAAAAGATTAAGGATATTAGTCCAACGCCATGGTATAACGAGCACACTCGGGCCCTTAAGAGAGCAGCCAGAAAACTGGAGCGCAGCTGGAAGAATTCAAAACTAGAAGTTTTTTTCGGATTTCATGGAGAGAGAAAATGATGGAGTACAGAAAGGCTGTAAAAACCGCTAGATCTGCTTATTTTTCAAATCTTTTAGAAGAAAATAAACACAACCCTAAGTATTTATTTAATACAGTGGCTAAATTAACAAGAAATACAGCTGTGGCGAGGGGGGCGTGGTTCAGCGAGGTCTGCAGCGGGAGAACGAATCGGGAGAAGTGCGGTGAGTAAGTGGGTTAAGCGCAAATAACGATCACCTGCGTCTAATTACAGTGATTGGCGTGGAGAGACCGGATAAAAGGGAAGCAGAGGCGGCAGACGAGCGAGAGAGAGACGGACTGCTGCTGCCGACGACGCTGACTGCCCGGACCGAGAGTCAACCCGTTATTGAGAGATTAATATTGAGTTTACAGTCTTATGTGTAGTGAATGCGCTCCAGCGCAACGAAAGAGAATTGTGTTGTTTTTGCGTGTGAATAAAGTGAATTTGCAGCAGCAGTCCTACCCGACCCTGTCCTCTTCCTTGTCGAATTATTGAACTACGTTACACTGGTGCCGAAACCCGGGACGAGGAAGAGGAAGCCGCCGCCATGCAGAATCCGCCGCCGTCACCGCCATTTACGGAGCTCATCACATCCCTCGCGGCCCTCCATCAAGAACACCACCAGGCGTTACTGGAGATGCGCCAAGACCAGGAGCGCCGCTTCCAGCTGGTTCTCCAGGCGCAGCAAGAGGACCGCGAGAGGTTCCGGAGCTGGATGGACCGGGAGGTTCCGGCCGCGCCAGCACCTCCCCCTTCCCCGGCCCTGCACCTGCCGCTGAATAAAATGGGGGCCCAGGACGATCCCGAAGCGTTCCTGGAGCTATTTGAGAAAACTGCAGTGGCCGGGGGGTGGCCCAAGGACCAATGGCCCCTCAGACTGATCCCGTTATTGTCGGGGGAGGCACAGCTGGCAGCTCAACAACTGCCGGTTCAGAACCTCCTGGTCTTCGATGACTTGAAGAAGGCCATCCTGCAGCGGGTCGGCCGCAGCCCCGAGCAGCATCGCCAGCGCTTCCGCTCGTTGGACCTGGCCTTCGTGATGGCCCAGCAGCTCCGGGACTCCTGCCGTAAATGGCTGCAGCCGAGACCAGCAGCGTCGACGACGTCATCGACCGTGTGGTGCTGGAACAATTCATCTCCCGCCTGCCGAAGAAGACGGCCGAGTGGGTCCAGTGCCACCGCCCGACGTCGCTGGACTCGGCCGTGCAACTGGCGGAGGACCAGATGGTGGCGTGCTCCGGGGTCGGGGATTCCCTCCCTGCGGTCTCTCTCTCCTCTCCTCCCCCTTCTCTCTCTCGCTCTCCTCCTGCCTCTCGCCCTGTCCCTCTCCCCAGGTCCCGATTACCAGGCCCACCGCGAGTCCCGCCCCGAGGGCGGGGTGGGAGCGGACAGGACTACCCCACTGTTCCCAGAGTCCCGCCCCGGAGGGCGGGGCCGTTCCCGACCGACCCCGAACCAACGTCCAGCTTCTCCCTCTCTCCACGCCAAACCCTTAGCCCACTTCCTGCCACTGGAGCGGCGGGGAAGTCCGGGCCGGCCTGTTGGCGTTGCGGGGACCCGGATCATTTTATCGACCGGGGTCCTGTCATGGAGGTGGGGACTGTGATCCGGGTCCCGGACGCCCCGCAGGCTGCCCTCGATCAGGCTGGCCTGTACCAAATACCTGTGAGTGTTGGGGGGGGTACTTATCAAGCATTGGTGGATTCAGGTTGTAACCAGACCTCGATTCACCAAAGTTTGATTCAATCCGAGGCATTGAATACAAGCCGCATGGTTCAGGTGCGGTGTGTGCACGGGGACGTGGTGAGATATCCCTTATGGCCTGCTATGGTTAAATTTAGGGGAAAAACCCATAGGATAGAGATGGCAGTTAACCCGCATCTCCGACATCCGTTAATTCTGGGGACGAATTGGCCTGGGTTTAATAAATTATTGGGATATTTGTGCACGGATGTCTCTTGGGGGGGAAAGAAGAGAAGGGGGGGGGGGGCGCGCGTCCAGGTGGGGGAGGCGGAACCGGGACCACGGGGGGTTGAGCCAGAGGGAAGGAGCGCAACGGAGAGGCTAATTCCCTCGGAACGCGATGACTTTCCTCTGGAACAATCCCAGGATGAATCACTTAAAAATGCGTTCAACCAGGTCCAGTGTATAGACGGTCAGCCTCTCCAGCCGGGACGCCCGCTTTCCTACCCATATTTTGCCATAATTAAAGAACGGTTGTATCGAGTGACCCAAGACGCTCAGACAAAAGAGGATACGACGCAATTGTTAGTACCCAAAAGCCGTCGGGAAATGCTTTTTCAGGCGGCTCATTGTAACCCCATGGCAGGTCATCTAGGTCAAGCTTCAACACTAAATCGTCTCTTGGCCCGATTTTTTTGGCCAGGCATTCACGAAAATGTTCGCAGATGGTGCGCGGCATGTCGTGAATGTCAGCTGGTGAATCCAGCGGCCTCGCCAAAAGCGCCATTGCGCCCTCTAACCATTGATGCAGGTCCCCTTTGAAAGGATTGCAATGGACCTCGTCGGGCCATTAGAACGATCCGCCAGGGGGCATCGGTTTGCATTAGTCATTGTGGATTATGCAACCCGATACCCCGAAGCAGTGGCTCTCCGCAACATTTCCGCTAAAAGTGTGGCGGACGCACTGTTTCGCTTAATCTCCCGGGTGGGGATACCAAAGGAAATCCTCACGGATCAAGGCACGGCGTTTATGTCACGTACGTTACGCGAACTATACGAATTATTGGGCGTTAAGTCGATCCGCACCAGCATCTATCACCCACAAACAGATGGTCTGGTGGAGCGATTTAATCGCACGTTGAAAACCATGATTCGGAAGTTCGTTCACGAAGACGCCAAAAATTGGGATAGATGGTTGGATCCCCTCTTGTTCGCGGTGCGCGAGGTCCCCCAAGCCTCTTCGGGGTTTTCCCCCTTCGAGCTGCTCTATGGCCGCCAGCCCCGAGGGGTGCTGGATGTGCTAAGAGAAGCTTGGGAGGACGGACCTTCGCAGAGCAAAAATGAAATTCAATATGTCATGGACCTGAGAGCAAAACTCCACACGTTGGGGCGGCTGTCTATGGAGAATTTGCTCCAGGCTCAGGACAAACAAAGCCGGCTGTACAACCGGGGATCCCGCCTACGTAAATTCACACCGGGAGAGAAAGTGCTTGTATTGCTGCCATCATCGAGCTCTAAATTACTCGCCAAGTGGCAAGGGCCCTTTGAGGTTACACGGCGAGTCGGAGATCTCGATTATGAGGTGATTCGGACGGATAGGGGTGGAGCACGCCAGATATACCACCTCAACCTCCTTAAAAAATGGAATGAGGCAGAATCAGTGATGCTGGTGTCGGCGGTGAGTGAGGAAGATGATCTCGGGCCAGAGGCAAGCACCAAACCGCATTCTCTCGCCCTGGCCCAGGGGGGGGATCATCTTTCCCCCGCCCAGCTCACTGACGTAGCTAAGTTGCAGGCAGAGTTTGCCGATGTGTTCTCACCCTTACCGGGCCGGACGACGCTCATTCAGCACCATATCGAGACTGAGCCAGGCGTGGTAGTGCGCAGTCGGCCGTATCGCTTGCCTGAACACAAGAAAAAGGTGGTTCAGACAGAATTGGAGGCAATGCTCGATATGGGAGTAATAGAAGAATCCAACAGTAATTGGGCAAGCCCGATAGTTTTAGTTCCGAAAACCGACGGCTCTGTTCGATTCTGCGTGGATTATCGCAAGCTAAACGCGGTGTCCAAATTTGATGCGTATCCAATGCCGCGAATTGACGAACTGCTTGATCGACTGGGCACAGCTCGTTTTTACTCGACGCTGGATTTAACGAAAGGGTATTGGCAGATCCCCTTAACGCCAGTATCTAAAGAAAAAACAGCCTTCACGACGCCGTTCGGGTTACACCAATTTGTTACACTTCCGTTCGGATTGTTCGGGGCACCGGCCACTTTTCAGCGGCTGATGGACCGTATATTGCGGCCCCATGCTGCATATGCCGCCGCTTATTTAGATGACATCATCATTTATAGTAATGATTGGCGGCGGCATATGGAGCATTTGAGGGCCGTGCTGAGGGCGCTGAGGGTGGCTGGACTCACGGCGAATCCGAGGAAGTGTGCGATTGGGCGCGTGGAGGTCAGGTATCTGGGCTTTCACTTAGGTCACGGGCAAGTGCGTCCCCAAATTGATAAGACGGCAGCAGTTGCGACATGCCCGAGGCCAAAGACCAAAAAGGAGGTTAGACAGTTCCTGGGGCTGGCGGGATATTACAGAAGGTTTGTACCTAACTATTCGGACCTCACCAGCCCTCTGACTGATCTAACTAAAAAGGAAGCACCAGATCCGGTCCAGTGGTCAGAGCAGTGTCAGCGGGCTTTTACCCAGGTTAAGGCTGCTCTCTGTGGCGGACCCATTTTACATTCTCCCGATTTTTCTCTCCCCTTTGTGTTGCAGACTGACGCGTCGGACAGGGGGCTGGGTGCGGTCCTGTCCCAGGAGGTGGGGGGGGAGGAGCGCCCGGTGCTGTACATTAGCCGTAAGCTCTCGAAGAGAGAGACTAAGTACAGCACCATTGAGAAGGAGTGTTTGGCCATCAGGTGGGCGGTCCTCACCCTTAGATACTATCTCCTGGGGCGGGAATTCACCCTCTGTTCGGACCATGCCCCCTTGCAGTGGCTCCACCGCATGAAGGATACCAACGCGCGGATCACTCGGTGGTATCTGGCATTACAGCCTTTTAAGTTCCAGGTGATCCACAGACCGGGTGCACAGATGGCTGTGGCAGACTTTCTCTCCAGAAATGGGGGGGGGCCGCAGGCCGGACGGCTCCCCGGCCTGAGTCGGGCGGTGGGGGTATGTGGCGAGGGGGGCGTGGTTCAGCGAGGTCTGCAGCGGGAGAACGAATCGGGAGAAGTGCGGTGAGTAAGTGGGTTAAGCGCAAATAACGATCACCTGCGTCTAATTACAGTGATTGGCGTGGAGAGACCGGATAAAAGGGAAGCAGAGGCGGCAGACGAGCGAGAGAGAGACGGACTGCTGCTGCCGACGACGCTGACTGCCCGGACCGAGAGTCAACCCGTTATTGAGAGATTAATATTGAGTTTACAGTCTTATGTGTAGTGAATGCGCTCCAGCGCAACGAAAGAGAATTGTGTTGTTTTTGCGTGTGAATAAAGTGAATTTGCAGCAGCAGTCCTACCCGACCCTGTCCTCTTCCTTGTCGAATTATTGAACTACGTTACAACAGCCTCAACTTCTGATGTTTCCAAACAGCACAGCAGTAATGACTTTATGAACTTCTTTACTTGCAAGATTGACAACATTAGAGAGAAAATTATAGCCATGCAACTGTCTACTACAGTATCACATCAGACAGTGGGTTGTTGTATCCCTGAGGAAAAATTCCATTCATTCGCTGCCATAGGAAAGGAAGAATTGTCTAAACTTGTTAAATCATCAAAATCTACAACATGTATGTTAGACCCTATACCGACTAAGCTATTGAAAGAGATGCTTCCAGAGGTCATAGATCCTCTTCTTAAGATCATTAATTCATCTTTATCACTAGGTTACGTACCAAAAAATTTTAAGCAGGCTATTATCAAACCTCTTATTAAAAAACCACAACTTGATCCTGGTGAATTAGTCAATTACAGACCGATTTCCAATCTAACCCTTTCTGTCAAAAATACTAGAAAAGGCAGTATCATCTCAGCTTAGTTCCTACTTGGAAAGAAATGGTATCTGTGAGGTTTTCCAGTCAGGATTTAGACCGTACCATAGTACTGAGACTGCTCTCATTAGAGTTACAAATGATTTGCTCTTATCATTAGATCATGGTTGTATCTCTCTATTAGTGTTACTAGACCTCAGTGCTGCTTTTGACACAATCGACCACAATATTCTTTTGAATAGACTAGAAAATTATGCTGGAATTAGTGGAATTGCATTGGCATGGTTCAAATCATACTTATCTGACCGTTATCAGTTTGTAGTAGTAAACGAAGAGATGTCATTTTGATCACAAGTTAAATATGGAGTACCACAAGGCTCAGTTCTAGGACCGTTGCTTTTCACTCTGTACATGCTACCCTTGGGAGATGTCATTAGGAAGCATGGCATTAGCTTTCACTGTTACGCTGACGATACTCAGCTCTATATTTCCTCGCGCCCTGACGAAACCTACCAATTCTCAAAATTAACAGAATGCGTAGCTGATATAAAAAATTGGATGACTTGTAATTTCCTACTACTAAACTCAGAAAAAACAGAGATTCTAATTATTGGACCAAAAACTTCACATAAAAACCTAGAATACTGTCTAACACTTGATGGCTGCTCTGTTAAGTCGTCTTCGTCAGTTAGGAACCTGGGTGTGCTCTTTGATACCAATCTTTCATTTGAAAGCCACATTTCTAGCATATGTAAAACCGCATTCTTCCATCTTAAAAATATATCTAAATTGCGACATATGCTCTCAATGACAAATGCGGAACAGCTAGTTCATGCGTTTATGACCTCGAGACTAGATTACTGTAACGCTCTATTGGGTGGTTGCCCTGCTCGCGTGATAAACAAATTACAGCTGGTCCAAAACGCAGCTGCTAGAGTCCTTACTAGAACCAGGAAATATGAACATATTAGCCCTGTTCTGTCAAAACTGCACTGGCTCCCTATTAAACATCGTATAGATTTTAAAATCTTGCTAATTACTTACAAAGCACTAAATGGCTTAGCTCCCCAGTACCTGAGTGAGCTCTTAATGCATTATAGTCCTTCGCGTCTATTACGATCTCAGAATTCTGGCCAGTTGTTAATACCTAGAATATCAAAATCAACCGCAGGCGGTAGATCCTTTTCCTATTTGGCACCTAAACTCTGGAACAATCTTCCTAGCATTGTTCGGGAAGCAGACACACTCTGTCAGTTTAAATCTAGACTAAAAACGCATCTATTTAACTTGGCATACACATGACGCACTATAAACTTTTGTCTTCATATCCGTTAAAGGATTGTTAGGCTGCATAGATCAGGTCAGCCGGAACCGGATCACTTCCTATAACACCAGATGTACTCGGTACATCAGAAGAAGAATGGCGTCTACGCTAATTTTTTGTCTCTCTGCTTATCCCGAGGTTTACCAATTAACGTGATTGGCTGGATCTGGGCCGTGTCCGGGTCGGACGGGGAACCTGTGCCTGTGTGCGGCAGCAATGTGGCCCTGTGGTGTCGGCGGAGACTGTGTTAACTAGCCCATCCTTTGTTAAGACCTTACCGACTCATCAGCCAGTGGCACATATCCCAACAAACCGTGATCAAAAAGATCTTAAACTAGATTAAATATTTTGACTGTTGTGATTCCAAAACGGTTTAATGACCTGTAACTCTGCCTGAGTATCGGACAAGTGTTCACTGTTGGCCAGAGGAGAACTGGCCCCCCGACTAAGCCTGGTTTCTCCCAAGGCTTTTTTCTCCATTTGTTGGAGTTTTGGTTCCTTGCCGCTGTTGCCTTTGGCTTGCTTAAGTTGGGGACACTTGCTTGATATTCAGCAGTGTTTTTGATATGCCTGTATTGGCGCCATTGTATACAAACTGAGCTGAGCCGGTTAGGGTTAGGGACGATTACGTCACTGTTTTCTGCAGTGCTGATATACATAAATTAACTAGACTAATAACTATTGATATTTGCAACGGAATGAATCAATAATATATAGAATAAGCTGCACAATGACACCATTTTCTTATTAATGTAAAGCTGCTTTGCCACAATTTGCATTGTAAAAAGCGCTATATAAATAAAGATGACTTGACTTGACTTGACTTAACCTAACCCTAACCTTAACCTAACCCTAACCTTGACCTAACCCTAACCTTGACCCTAACCTTAACCTAACCCTAACCTTAACCTAACCTTAACCTTAACCTAACCCCAACCTTAACCTTAACCTAACCCTAACCTTAACCTAACCCTAACCCTAATCTTAACCTAACCTTAACCTAACCCTAACCTTAACCTAACCCTAACCTTAACCTAACCCTAACCTTGACCTAACCCTAACCTTGACCCTAACCTTAACCTAACCCTAACCTTAACCTAACCCTAACCTTAACCTTAACCTTAACCTAACCCTAACCTTAACCTAACCCTAGTTGACTTAACCTTAGTTTTAATCTAAACTCTATTTTAAAATAAATCTAAATTTATCAGTGGGTCAGCGGGCAGCAGAGGCTTTTTTTATAGGGACAATAATAAAAAATGATGAAATAATAAAATGATAATAAGATAATCAAAAATGATATTTCTACAAAATTGAATAGATTTGGTTGATGAAAATGGGCATAGTACACAACAATAACTAAGACCTACCTCTTATAGGGGTTTAAAAGAAGAACAGCTTCGGGATGGATTACCCTAGGAAATAATTGGAGGTATCGGCATGATTGAGGGAGTGGGATGCTGGACCGGGATTATCGGGGATTACTCGATTCGCCGGCCCAGATAAATTTAATGTGGAAATTTCGCATTCCCTATACGACAAAGCTGCGAAGAATTATGGGCCCAGTCTGAACTATTGGCTGACAAAATGGGATCTGAGTTGGTCAAGGACGGGGAGGAACTGGGTTTGGACTGGAATCCATAGGGAATAAAAGGGATAATGTAAGAATAAATAATGAATATAATATTCATTATATAAATATTTTATAATTTAAAAAGTAAAATTAAAAAGTAACATTTTCAAATTTCAAATTTCAAATTTCAAATTAAAAATTTCAAAATTACAAAATTTCAAATTCAAATTCAAGGGTTAGTGTTAGGTTAGGGTTGAAATGTAAAATTAAAAAGTAAAAATGTAAAATTAAAAATTAGAAATTAAATTTTTCAAATTTCAAATTCAAATTTCAAATTTCAACCCTAACCCTAATAAAAATAAATAAATAAATAACAATAATAATTAATAAATTAATAAAATTAATTAATCAGTAAAAAGAATAAAATTAATAATTAATAAATTTTTATTATTAACTAACCCTAACCCTAATAAAAAATAAAAAAATGAATGCCCTAAAGAAAAATACAAATAAATAAAATTAATAATAATTAATAAATTATTAAAATTAATTAATTAATGAAAACATAATTATTAATTAATAAATTTATAATTTGAAAAGTAAAATTAAAAAGTAAAATTTTCAAATTTCAAATTAAAAATTTCAAAATTACAAAATTTCAAATTCAAATTTCAAATTCAAGGGTTAGTGTTAGGGTTAGGGTTGAAATGTAAAATTAAAAAGTAAAAATGTAAAATTAAAAATTAGAAATTAAATTTTTCAAATTTCAAATTCAAATTTCAAATTTCAACCCTAACCCTAATAAAAATAAATAAATAAATAACAATAATAATTAATAAATTAATAAAATTAATTAATTAGTAAAAACAGAAAATTAATAATTAATAAATTTTTATTATTACCTAACCCTAACCCAACCCTAACCCTAACCTAACCCTAACCCGTAACCTAACCCTAACCCTTAACCCTAACCCTAACCCTAACTAACCCTAGCCCTAAATAAAATTAATAATAAATAAAATTCATAATTAATAAATTATTAAAATTAATTAATAAAAACATAAAATTAATAATTATTAATTAATAAGTTTTCAATTTGAAAATTTCAAATTAAAATTTCAAATTTCAAATTTCAAATTTCAAAATTTCAAATTTCAAATTTCAAATATCAACCCTAACCCTAATAAAAATAAATAAATAAATAACAATAATAATTAATAAATTAAGAAAATTAATTAATTAGTAAAAAGAATAAAATTAAAAATTAATAATTTTTTATTATTAACTAACCCTAACCCTAATAAAAAATAAAAAAATGAATGCCCTAAAGAAAAATACAAATAAATAAAAATAATAATTAATAAATTATTAAAATTAATTAATTAATGAAAACATAATTATTAATTAATAAATTTATAATTTGAAAAGTAAAATTAAAAAGTAACATTTTCAAATTTCAAATTTCAAATTTCAAATTAAAAATTTCAAAATTACAAAATTTCAAATTCAAATTTCAAATTCAAGGGTTAGTGTTAGGGTTAGGGTTGAAATGTAAAATTAAAAAGTAAAAATGTAAAATTAGAAATTAAATTTTTCAAATTTCAAATTCAAATTTCAAATTTCAACCCTAACCCTAATAAAAATAAATAAATAAATAACAATAATAATTAATAAATTAATAAAATTAATTAATTAGTAAAAACATAAAATTAATAATTAATAAGTTTTTATTATTACCTAACCCTAACCCAACCCTAACCCATTAAATCAAAAATAGGGGGGGTGACAATACCATATCTCGACACCTGGTGGCGCTACAGCTCCCAAACCATGTGCAATCGTCTTCCCATCCCCTAATTAGTTAATAGACCAAATTTCAGCTCTCTAGGACCAACAGAACCCAAGATATTGGGGGGGTGACAAAACTGGGGGGTGACAGAATCGTTTTTGTCCCTATAACCTAACCCTAACCCTAACCTAACCCACTAACCCTAACCCCTAACCCTAACCCTAACCCTAACCTAACCCTAACCTAACCTAACCTAACCTAACCCTAACCCTAACCCTAACCTAACCCTAACCCTAACCCTAAACCTAACCCTAACCCTAACCCTAATCTTGACTTTAACCTTAACCTAGCTTTAACTTAACCCTGGCTTTAACTTTAGCCCTAACTTAAGCTTAACCTTAGTTGACTTAACCCTAGCCTTAACCTAAACCTTAACCTTAAACTAATTTAAACTTATCAGTGGATTAGTGGACAATAGATAAGTAATTACTTGATGACGGATGTATAGGATAAAAGATGATAGGATTAAAGGGTCTTGAATGGTTTCCAAGTCTTCTATCGGTGATTAGCACTAGAATGGTAGGGTCTGCTTTATAAGGTAATAGGTAGGAATAGATTCAAGGGATGGGATGCGGGACCAGGATTATTGAGAACGAATGTTTTTGTTTTCGATTCGCTGGTTTTGATAAATTCAGCCTGAAAATTTTCCATTCCTTAAGAATCATATAAGGTAATACAATTCAAACTTGTAAAAATAAGAATTTATTGTTGGTTCAAGCCAGAACCTGGTTTAAAACTGAGTAGTTCAAGTCAGAACACAATTCGGGCTTGTAAAAGTCAGAGAATAAGATTGTTGTTGGTTCAAGCCAGAACCCGATTTAAAACTATGAGTAGTTCGAGTCGGAACACAATTCGGGCTTGTAGGGATCAGAAAGTGAAATTATTGTTGGTTCAAACTAGAACCCGATTTAAAACTATGAGTAGTTCGAGTCAGAACACGGTTTTGTTTTCTGATTTTTACCGGTTTGAACTATTTTTGGTTCAAGCCAGAACCCGGTTTAAAACTATGAGTAGTCCAAGTCAGAACACAAATCAAACTTGGAAAAATAAGAATTTATTTTTGGTTCAAGCCAGAACCCGATTTAAAACTATGAGTAGTTCAAGTCAGAACAATTCGTACTTATAAAAACAGCAGATTTTATGATACTGGTCATAGGTCAGCTTTCCTAGAGAACACAAGTCTGGGACTGATCACCCCAAGACGGGCCGCCTTGGAGGAGGGTGTATAGTGATTAAAAGGCCGAAACACCCGAGGATCCCAAGGTACACTACTGAGGATGTGTCTCTCGATAAACTTGGATAGACTACCTAACCTAACCCTAACCTTAACCTAACCCTAACCTTAACCTAACCTTAACCTAACCCTAACCTTAACCTAACCTTAACCCTAACCTTAACCTAACCTTAACCTAACCCTAACCTTAACCTAACCCTAACCCTAATCTTAACCTAACCCTAACCTTAACCTAACCCTAACCTTAACCTAACCTTAAATCTCCCCTCGCGAGACTTGATCGATTGCTTCTGTCTGCCTCGCTGCTGAATTGTTTGAGTCTGTTGCTCCATAGCTTTATTTGAATCTATTTATTGTTATTGTTTGCTGTCTACTTTATCTTCACTATATATCTGATATTGTCTTATATTGCCTATCACATTAATTTGACATCGCTAGTTTTTAATCTTTTAATCTAAATCACCATCACAACGCGTTAGCACTACGCTAGTTTGTGTTATCTGTGCCCACCGTCATTTGTCGCGCTCTCGTTTTCTTCAAATTCATCAAACATCTGGTAAGTCGGATCGGTCTACAAACACGGTAAGCTATGTCATCTTCTCCTTTCATTGTTACTTGCACTGCCTGTCACATGCATAGTTTAGCTTTTTCTGTCAGCGATGAAGGATTCACATGTCATAAATGTAGGGAAATAGTCAGGCTGACAGAGAAAATCTTAGAATTAGAGACACGCATCCAAACTTTAATTGAGGATAGTAAGAATGCAGGGGCTTCAGATACTGTTTTGGATGCGACTAGCCTAGTGAACTCCGTACATTGTTCGGTTCCGGCTGTAGAGCCCGTGCAGCAGGGCAACTGGGTGACCGTGAGGCGGCCTAGTCGTGTTAAAAAACACCACTCTTCCGTTCCGATTAGAACATCAAACAGGTTCTCCCCACTCAGTGACGCACCCACTGAGAATCCTGTTGAAAGTGCCCTAGTTATTGGCGATTCTATTACACGGAACGTGAAAATAGAGACACCAGCCACCATAGTCACATGTTTGCCGGGAGCCAGAGCGCCTGACATCAAAGCAAATTTAAAAGTGCTGGCTAATGCTAATCGTAAATACTCTAAGATTGTTATTCACGTCGGCGCTAATGATGTCCGACTTCGTCAGTCGGAGATCACCAAAATGAACATTAAAGAGGTGTGTGAAATCGCACGTATGATGTCAGACACTGTAATTTTTTTTCTGGACCCCTTCCTGCTCGTAGGAGTGATGAGATAATTAGCAGATTATCATCACTCAATGGCTGGCTGTCTAAGTGGTGTTCACAGAATAATATAGGTTTCATAGACAATTGGAAAAGTTTTTGGGGCAGACCTGACCTGTTGAAAAGAGATGGTATTCATCCCTCCTGGGGTGGTGCCGCTCTTCTCTCTAGTAATATGGCACATAGTCTTAGAGCTCAACCTTGACTAACTGGGGCCCAGGTCAGGAAGCAGACAGACTGGCTAAACCGACCGTCTGCTAGCTGTCTCACGTCACAGAATTCAGATAAATCCCAACACATAGAGACTCTTTCACCTAGATATCATCAGATAGAGACTGTGTCTGTACCCCGAACTAATAAATACAGAAAACTTCCAAACCCATTTACGGGTGATAATTTAATTGATGTTCAACAAGTAGTAAACAGAGATTATAAAGATAACAAAATGATAAAGCTTGGGTTGCTGAATATTCGATCCCTTTCTTCAAAAGCACTTATTGTAAATGATATTATCACAGAAAATAACCTAGATGTGCTGTGTTTGACAGAAACCTGGCTAAAACCAGACGATTACATTACTTTAAATGAGTCTAGCCCTCAAGGTTACTATTATCGACACGAACCTCGTCAGAAAGGTAAAGGGGAGGTGTTGCTGTAATCTATAGTAATATCTTCAGTATTACTCAAAAGTCTTTCAAATATATCTCTTTTGAAGTGATGGTGCTCTATGTAACGTTATATAATGTAAGTGACAAATCTCATTTGAAATTTGTGTTGGCTACTGTATACAGGCCACCAGGGCACCATACAGATTTTATCAAAGAATTTGCTGATTTTCTATCGGAGTTAGTACTGGCTGTGGATAAAGTCCTTATTGTTGGTGATTTTAATATACATGTAGATAATGAAAAAGACGCTTTGGGATTGGCACTAACAGATATTCTAAGCTCTATTGGAGTTAGACAACACGTGTCAGGACCAACTCATTGTCGTAATCATACTCTAGATCTAATATTGTCACATGGAATCAATATTGATGCCGTTGAAATTCTGCAGCAGAGCGATGACGTCTCAGATCATTATCTAGTCTCATGCGTGCTACATTTATCCAAGGCTGGAAAACCGCCTGTCTGCCATAAATATGTTAGAACCATCACTTCTACCACTAAAAATTGCTTTATAAATAATCTTCCTGATCAGTTTCATCAACTTAGCAAACCAGACAGCTTAGAAGAACTCGATGTTGCAACAGAAACTATTGACGCTCTCTTTTCGAACACTCTAGACTCTGTCGCTCCTTTGCGCTTAAAAAAGATTAAGGATATTAGTCCAACGCCATGGTATAACGAGCACACTCGGGCCCTTAAGAGAGCAGCCAGAAAACTGGAGCGCAGCTGGAAGAATTCAAAACTAGAAGTTTTTTCGGATTTCATGGAGAGAGAAAATGATGGAGTACAGAAAGGCTGTAAAAACCGCTAGATCTGCTTATTTTTCAAATCTTTTAGAAGAAAATAAACACAACCCTAAGTATTTATTTAATACAGTGGCTAAATTAACAAGAAATACAGCCTCAACTTCTGATGTTTCCAAACAGCACAGCAGTAATGACTTTATGAACTTCTTTACTTGCAAGATTGACAACATTAGAGAGAAAATTATAGCCATGCAACTGTCTACTACAGTATCACATCAGACAGTGGGTTGTTGTATCCCTGAGGAAAAATTCCATTCATTCGCTGCCATAGGAAAGGAAGAATTGTCTAAACTTGTTAAATCATCAAAATCTACAACATGTATGTTAGACCCTATACCGACTAAGCTATTGAAAGAGATGCTTCCAGAGGTCATAGATCCTCTTCTTAAGATCATTAATTCATCTTTATCACTAGGTTACGTACCAAAAAATTTTAAGCAGGCTATTATCAAACCTCTTATTAAAAAACCACAACTTGATCCTGGTGAATTAGTCAATTACAGACCGATTTCCAATCTACCCTTTCTGTCAAAAATACTAGAAAAGGCAGTATCATCTCAGCTTAGTTCCTACTTGGAAAGAAATGGTATCTGTGAGGTTTTCCAGTCAGGATTTAGACCGTACCATAGTACTGAGACTGCTCTCATTAGAGTTACAAATGATTTGCTCTTATCATTAGATCATGGTTGTATCTCTCTATTAGTGTTACTAGACCTCAGTGCTGCTTTTGACACAATCGACCACAATATTCTTTTGAATAGACTAGAAAATTATGCTGGAATTAGTGGAATTGCATTGGCATGGTTCAAATCATACTTATCTGACCGTTATCAGTTTGTAGTAGTAAACGAAGAGATGTCATTTTGATCACAAGTTAAATATGGAGTACCACAAGGCTCAGTTCTAGGACCGTTGCTTTTCACTCTGTACATGCTACCCTTGGGAGATGTCATTAGGAAGCATGGCATTAGCTTTCACTGTTACGCTGACGATACTCAGCTCTATATTTCCTCGCGCCCTGACGAAACCTACCAATTCTCAAAATTAACAGAATGCGTAGCTGATATAAAAAATTGGATGACTTGTAATTTCCTACTACTAAACTCAGAAAAAACAGAGATTCTAATTATTGGACCAAAAACTTCACATAAAAACCTAGAATACTGTCTAACACTTGATGGCTGCTCTGTTAAGTCGTCTTCGTCAGTTAGGAACCTGGGTGTGCTCTTTGATACCAATCTTTCATTTGAAAGCCACATTTCTAGCATATGTAAAACCGCATTCTTCCATCTTAAAAATATATCTAAATTGCGACATATGCTCTCAATGACAAATGCGGAACAGCTAGTTCATGCGTTTATGACCTCGAGACTAGATTACTGTAACGCTCTATTGGGTGGTTGCCCTGCTCGCGTGATAAACAAATTACAGCTGGTCCAAAGCGCAGCCCTGTTCTGTCAAAACTGCACTGGCTCCCTATTAAACATCGTATAGATTTTAAAATCTTGCTAATTACTTACAAAGCACTAAATGGCTTAGCTCCCCAGTACCTGAGTGAGCTCTTAATGCATTATAGTCCTTCGCGTCTATTACGATCTCAGAATTCTGGCCAGTTGTTAATACCTAGAATATCAAAATCAACCGCAGGCGGTAGATCCTTTTCCTATTTGGCACCTAAACTCTGGAACAATCTTCCTAGCATTGTTCGGGAAGCAGACACACTCTGTCAGTTTAAATCTAGACTAAAAACGCATCTATTTAACTTGGCATACACATGACGCACTATAAACTTTTGTCTTCATATCCGTTAAAGGATTGTTAGGCTGCATAGATCAGGTCAGCCGGAACCGGGATCACTTCCTATAACACCAGATGTACTCGGTACATCAGAAGAAGAATGGCGTCTACGCTAATTTTTTGTCTCTCTGCTTATCCCGAGGTTTACCAATTAACGTGATTGGCTGGATCTGGGCCGTGTCCGGGTCGGACGGGGAACCTGTGCCTGTGTGCGGCAGCAATGTGGCCCTGTGGTGTCGGCGGAGACTGTGTTAACTAGCCCATCCTTTGTTAAGACCTTACCGACTCATCAGCCAGTGGCACATATCCCAACAAACCGTGATCAAAAAGATCTTAAACTAGATTAAATATTTTGACTGTTGTGATTCCAAAACGGTTTAATGACCTGTAACTCTGCCTGAGTATCGGACAAGTGTTCACTGTTGGCCAGAGGAGAACTGGCCCCCCGACTAAGCCTGGTTTCTCCCAAGGCTTTTTTCTCCATTTGTTGGAGTTTTGGTTCCTTGCCGCTGTTGCCTTTGGCTTGCTTAAGTTGGGGACACTTGCTTGATATTCAGCAGTGTTTTTGATATGCCTGTATTGGCGCCATTGTATACAAACTGAGCTGAGCCGGTTAGGGTTAGGGACGATTA
>CM074294.1:22308229-22465729 GCA_037194245.1 Opsariichthys bidens | reverse complement strand
CCTTAACCTAACCTTAACCTTAACCTAACCCTAACCTTAACCTTAACCTAACCCTAACCTTAACCTAACCTTAACCTAACCCTAACCTTAACCTTAACCTAACCCTAACCTTAACCTAACCCTAACCTTGACCTAACCTAAACTTAACCCTATCCTTAACCTAACCCTAGTTGACTTAACCTTAGTTTTAATCTAAACTCTATTTTAAAATAAATCTAAATTTATCAGTGGGTCAGCGGGCAGGAGAGGCTTTTTTTATAGGGACAATAATAAAAAATGATGAAATAATAAAATGATAATAAGATAATCAAAAATGATATTTCTACAAAATTGAATAGATTTGGTTGATGAAAATGGGCATAGTACACAACAATAACTAAGACCTACCTCTTATAGGGGTTTAAAAGTAGAACAGCTTCGGGATGGATTACCCTAGGAAATAATTGGAGGTATCGGCATGATTGAGGGAGTGGGATGCTGGACCGGGATTATCGGGGATTACTCGATTCGCCGGCCCAGATAAATTTAATGTGGAAATTTCGCATTCCCTATACGACAAAGCTGCGAAGAATTATGGGCCCAGTCTGAACTATTGGCTGACAAAATGGGATCTGAGTTGGTCAAGGACGGGGAGGAACTGGGTTTGGACTGGAATCCATAGGGAATAAAAGGGATAATGTAAGAATGGTTGAGATAGAAAGGGAAACCAACTGATCCTTTCAAAAAACATGCGCCGGCCTGTGCATTTTCTGCGTTCTCCCTAAACCAAACTGGGCGGTCCGGAAACGGATCTACTCTGGGGGAGGCGTTGCTAATTCTAAATTCCTAACCCTAACCCTAACCTAACCCTAACTAACCCTAGCCCTAAATAAAATTAATAATAAATAAAATTCATAATTAATGAATTATTAAAATTAATTAATTAATAAAAACATAAAATTAATAATTATTAATTAATAAGTTTTCAATTTGAAAATTTAAATTTCAAATTTCAAATTTCAAATTTCAAAATTTCAAAATTTCAAATTTCAAATTTCAAATTTCAACCCTAACCCTAATAAAAATAAATAAATAAATAAATAAATAACAATAATAATTAAAAAATTAATAAAATTAATTAATTATTAATTAATAAGTTTTCAATTTGAAAATTTCAAATTAAAATTTCAAATTTCAAATATCAAATTTCCAAATTTCAAAATTTCAAATTTCAAATTTCAACCCTAACCCTAATAAAAATAAATAAATAAATAACAATAATAATTAATAAATTAATAAAATTAATTAATTAGTAAAAAGAATAAAATTAATAATTAATAATTTTTTGTTATTAACTAACCCTAACCCTAATAAAAAATAAAAAAAATGAATGCCCTAAAGAAAAATACAAATAAATAAAATTAATAATTAATAAATTATTAAAATTAATTAATTAATGAAAACATAATATTAATTAATATATTTATAATTTGAAAAGTAAAATTAAAAAGTAACATTTTCAAATTTCAAATTTCAAATTTCAAATTAAAAATTTCAAAATTACAAAATTTCAAATTCAAATTTCAAATTCAAGGGTTAGTGTTAGGGTTAGGGTTGAAATGTAAAATTAAAAAGTAAAAATGTAAAATTAAAAATTAGAAATTAAATTTTTCAAATTTCAAAATCAAATTTCAAATTTCAACCCTAACCCTAATAAAAATAAATAAATAAATAACAATAATAATTAATAAATTAATAAAATTAATTAATTAGTAAAAAGAATAAAATTAATAATTAATAATTTTTTGTTATTAACTAACCCTAACCCTAATAAAAAATTAAAAAATGAATGCCCTAAAGAAAAATACAAATAAATAAAATTAATAATTAATAAATTATTAAAATTAATTAATTAATGAAAACATAATATTAATTAATATATTTATAATTTGAAAAGTAAAATTAAAAAGTAACATTTTCAAATTTCAAATTTCAAATTTCAAATTAAAAATTTCAAAATTACAAAATTTCAAATTCAAATTTCAAATTCAAGGGTTAGTGTTAGGGTTAGGGTTGAAATGTAAAATTAAAAAGTAAAAATGTAAAATTAAAAATTAGAAATTAAATTTTTCAAATTTCAAAATCAAATTTCAAATTTCAACCCTAACCCTAATAAAAATAAATAAATAAATAACAATAATAATTAATAAATTAATAAAATTAATTAATTAGTAAAAAGAATAAAATTAATAATTAATAATTTTTTGTTATTAACTAACCCTAACCCTAATAAAAAATTAAAAAATGAATGCCCTAAAGAAAAATACAAATAAATAAAATTAATAATTAATAAATTATTAAAATTAATTAATTAATGAAAACATAATATTAATTAATATATTTATAATTTGAAAAGGAAAATTAAAAAGTAACATTTTCAAATTTCAAATTTCAAATTTCAAATTAAAAATTTCAAAATTACAAAATTTCAAATTCAAATTTCAAATTCAAGGGTTAGTGTTAGGGTTAGGGTTGAAATGTAAAATTAAAAAGTAAAAATGTAAAATTAAAAATTAGAAATTAAATTTTTCAAATTTCAAATTCAAATTTCAAATTTCAACCCTAACCCTAATAAAAATAAATAAATAAATAACAATAATAATTAATAAATTAATAAAATTAATTAATTAGTAAAAACATAAAATTAATAATTAATAAGTTTTTATTATTACCTAACCCTAACCCAACCCTAACCCATTAAATCAAAAATAGGGGGGTGACAATACCATATCTCGACACCTGGTGGCGCTACAGCTCCCAAACCATGTGCAATCGTCTTCCCATCCCCTAATTAGTTAATAGACCAAATTTCAGCTCTCTAGGACCAACAGAACCCAAGATATTGGGGGGGGGTGACAAAACTGGGGGGTGACAGAATCGTTTTTGTCCCTATAACCTAACCCTAACCCTAACCTAACCCACTAACCCTAACCCCTAACCCTAACCCTAACCCTAACCTAACCCTAACCTAACCTAACCTAACCCTAACCCTAACCCTAACCTAACCCTAACCCTAAACCTAACCCTAACCTAACCCTAACCCTAACCCTAAACCTAACCCTAACCCTAACCTAACCTAACCCTAACCCTAACCCTAATCTTGACTTTAACCTTAACCTAGCTTTAACTTAACCCTGGCTTTAACTTTAGCCCTAACTTAAGCTTAACCTTAGTTGACTTAACCCTAGCCTTAACCTAAACCTTAACCTTAAACTAATTTAAACTTATCAGTGGATTAGTGGACAATAGATAAGTAATTACTTGATGACGGATGTATAGGGGGAGATGAGATCGGTTAGATGTAAATATAAGGGAAAGTAGAAGGATAGTTAAAAAGTGGAAATTAAAGGTTGTGATGGAATCAGATAAGATGGGTGAGTGGATAAGGGAGACTAGGCTAGGAACGAGAGGATTGAGGTTCGAGACCAGCCAATTTTTTTTGAAGGAAAATCTTCTGTGGACTAGGTAATTCAAAACTAAGGGAGCTGAGAGCCACACTAACCCTAACCCCTAACCCTAACTAACCCTAACCCTAACCCCTAATCTTGACTTTAACCTTAACCTAGCTTTAACTTAACCCTGGCTTTAACTTTAGCCCTAACTTAAGCTTAACCTTAGTTGACTTAACCCTAGCCTTAACCTAAACCCTAACCTTAAACTAATTTAAACTTATCAGTGGATTAGTGGACAATAGATAAGTAATTACTTGATGACGGATGTATAGGGGGAGATGAGATCGGTTAGATGTAAATATAAGGGAAAGTAGAAGGATAGTTAAAAAGTGGAAATTAAAGGTTGTAATGGAATCCTTATTGTTGAATTATTGTTGTTGTATTAAAAAGGTTACCGGGGTTGAGGTAGTAAGTGGGGAGATGGGAGGGAATTCTGTTGTGAAGAATTAGTTGGAAGAGAGATTGGTAGAAGCTTGTTGTGTGGAATTGAACGCAACCGCCAATCGTCGATTCCTAATTGACGGTGGGGCCTCCTTTCGAATGTCCTGGGAAACCTTGCGGTGTTAACAAGGGAACATCCGGGGAGGTAGGTAGGTGTCCAGCCTCTCTGGGTCCACTAGGACAGCACGCAGGGCAGGTGACCTAGGATTAAAGGGTCTTGAATGGTTTCCAAGTCTTCTATCGGTGATTAGCACTAGAATGGTAGGGTCTGCTTTATAAGGTAATAGGTAGGAATAGATTCAAGGGATGGGATGCGGGACCAGGATTATTGAGAACGAATGTTTTTGTTTTCGATTCGCTGGTTTTGATAAATTCAGCCTGAAAATTTTCCATTCCTTAAGAATCATATAAGGTAATACAATTCAAACTTGTAAAAATAAGAATTTATTGTTGGTTCAAGCCAGAACCTGGTTTAAAACTGAGTAGTTCAAGTCAGAACACAATTCGGGCTTGTAAAAGTCAGAGAATAAGATTGTTGTTGGTTCAAGCCAGAACCCGATTTAAAACTATGAGTAGTTCGAGTCGGAACACAATTCGGGCTTGTAGGGATCAGAAAGTGAAATTATTGTTGGTTCAAACTAGAACCCGATTTAAAACTATGAGTAGTTCGAGTCAGAACACGGTTTTGTTTTCTGATTTTTACCGGTTTGAACTATTTTTGGTTCAAGCCAGAACCCGGTTTAAAACTATGAGTAGTCCAAGTCAGAACACAAATCAAACTTGGAAAAATAAGAATTTATTTTTGGTTCAAGCCAGAACCCGATTTAAAACTATGAGTAGTTCAAGTCAGAACAATTCGTACTTATAAAAATAGCAGATTTTATGATACTGGTCATAGGTCAGCTTTCCTAGAGAACACAAGTCTGGGACTGATCACCCCAAGACGGGCCGCCTTGGAGGAGGGTGTATAGTGATTAAAAGGCCGAAACACCCGAGGATCCCAAGGTACACTACTGAGGATGTGTCTCTCGATAAACTTGGATAGACTACCTAACCTAACCCTAACCTTAACCTAACCCTAACCTTAACCTAACCTTAACCTAACCCTAACCTTAACCTAACCTTAACCCTAACCTTAACCTAACCTTAACCTAACCCTAACCTTAACCTAACCCTAACCCTAATCTTAACCTAACCCTAACCTTAACCTAACCCTAACCTTAACCTAACCTTAAATCTCCCCTCGCGAGACTTGATCGATTGCTTCTGTCTGCCTCGCTGCTGAATTGTTTGAGTCTGTTGCTCCATAGCTTTATTTGAATCTATTTATTGTTATTGTTTGCTGTCTACTTTATCTTCACTATATATCTGATATTGTCTTATATTGCCTATCACATTAATTTGACATCGCTAGTTTTTAATCTTTTAATCTAAATCACCATCACAACGCGTTAGCACTACGCTAGTTTGTGTTATCCGTGCCCACCGTCATTTGTCGCGCTCTCGTTTTCTTCAAATTCATCAAACATCTGGTAAGTCGGATCGGTCTACAAACACGGTAAGCTATGTCATCTTCTCCTTTCATTGTTACTTGCACTGCCTGTCACATGCATAGTTTAGCTTTTTCTGTCAGCGATGAAGGATTCACATGTCATAAATGTAGGGAAATAGTCAGGCTGACAGAGAAAATCTTAGAATTAGAGACACGCATCCAAACTTTAATTGAGGATAGTAAGAATGCAGGGGCTTCAGATACTGTTTTGGATGCGACTAGCCTAGTGAACTCCGTACATTGTTCGGTTCCGGCTGTAGAGCCCGTGCAGCAGGGCAACTGGGTGACCGTGAGGCGGCCTAGTCGTGTTAAAAAACACCACTCTTCCGTTCCGATTAGAACATCAAACAGGTTCTCCCCACTCAGTGACGCACCCACTGAGAATCCTGTTGAAAGTGCCCTAGTTATTGGCGATTCTATTACACGGAACGTGAAAATAGAGACACCAGCCACCATAGTCACATGTTTGCCGGGAGCCAGAGCGCCTGACATCAAAGCAAATTTAAAAGTGCTGGCTAATGCTAATCGTAAATACTCTAAGATTGTTATTCACGTCGGCGCTAATGATGTCCGACTTCGTCAGTCGGAGATCACCAAAATGAACATTAAAGAGGTGTGTGAAATCGCACGTATGATGTCAGACACTGTAATTTTTTCTGGACCCCTTCCTGCTCGTAGGAGTGATGAGATAATTAGCAGATTATCATCACTCAATGGCTGGCTGTCTAAGTGGTGTTCACAGAATAATATAGGTTTCATAGACAATTGGAAAAGTTTTTGGGGCAGACCTGACCTGTTGAAAAGAGATGGTATTCATCCCTCCTGGGGTGGTGCCGCTCTTCTCTCTAGTAATATGGCACATAGTCTTAGAGCTCAACCTTGACTAACTGGGGCCCAGGTCAGGAAGCAGACAGACTGGCTAAACCGACCGTCTGCTAGCTGTCTCACGTCACAGAATTCAGATAAATCCCAACACATAGAGACTCTTTCACCTAGATATCATCAGATAGAGACTGTGTCTGTACCCCGAACTAATAAATACAGAAAACTTCCAAACCCATTTACGGGTGATAATTTAATTGATGTTCAACAAGTAGTAAACAGAGATTATAAAGATAACAAAATGATAAAGCTTGGGTTGCTGAATATTCGATCCCTTTCTTCAAAAGCACTTATTGTAAATGATATTATCACAGAAAATAACCTAGATGTGCTGTGTTTGACAGAAACCTGGCTAAAACCAGACGATTACATTACTTTAAATGAGTCTAGCCCTCAAGGTTACTATTATCGACACGAACCTCGTCAGAAAGGTAAAGGGGGAGGTGTTGCTGTAATCTATAGTAATATCTTCAGTATTACTCAAAAGTCTTTCAAATATATCTCTTTTGAAGTGATGGTGCTCTATGTAACGTTATATAATGTAAGTGACAAATCTCATTTGAAATTTGTGTTGGCTACTGTATACAGGCCACCAGGGCACCATACAGATTTTATCAAAGAATTTGCTGATTTTCTATCGGAGTTAGTACTGGCTGTGGATAAAGTCCTTATTGTTGGTGATTTTAATATACATGTAGATAATGAAAAAGACGCTTTGGGATTGGCACTAACAGATATTCTAAGCTCTATTGGAGTTAGACAACACGTGTCAGGACCAACTCATTGTCGTAATCATACTCTAGATCTAATATTGTCACATGGAATCAATATTGATGCCGTTGAAATTCTGCAGCAGAGCGATGACGTCTCAGATCATTATCTAGTCTCATGCGTGCTACATTTATCCAAGGCTGGAAAACCGCCTGTCTGCCATAAATATGTTAGAACCATCACTTCTACCACTAAAAATTGCTTTATAAATAATCTTCCTGATCAGTTTCATCAACTTAGCAAACCAGACAGCTTAGAAGAACTCGATGTTGCAACAGAAACTATTGACGCTCTCTTTTCGAACACTCTAGACTCTGTCGCTCCTTTGCGCTTAAAAAAGATTAAGGATATTAGTCCAACGCCATGGTATAACGAGCACACTCGGGCCCTTAAGAGAGCAGCCAGAAAACTGGAGCGCAGCTGGAAGAATTCAAAACTAGAAGTTTTTCGGATTTCATGGAGAGAGAAAATGATGGAGTACAGAAAGGCTGTAAAAACCGCTAGATCTGCTTATTTTTCAAATCTTTTAGAAGAAAATAAACACAACCCTAAGTATTTATTTAATACAGTGGCTAAATTAACAAGAAATACAGCCTCAACTTCTGATGTTTCCAAACAGCACAGCAGTAATGACTTTATGAACTTCTTTACTTGCAAGATTGACAACATTAGAGAGAAAATTATAGCCATGCAACTGTCTACTACAGTATCACATCAGACAGTGGGTTGTTGTATCCCTGAGGAAAAATTCCATTCATTCGCTGCCATAGGAAAGGAAGAATTGTCTAAACTTGTTAAATCATCAAAATCTACAACATGTATGTTAGACCCTATACCGACTAAGCTATTGAAAGAGATGCTTCCAGAGGTCATAGATCCTCTTCTTAAGATCATTAATTCATCTTTATCACTAGGTTACGTACCAAAAAATTTTAAGCAGGCTATTATCAAACCTCTTATTAAAAAACCACAACTTGATCCTGGTGAATTAGTCAATTACAGACCGATTTCCAATCTACCCTTTCTGTCAAAAATACTAGAAAAGGCAGTATCATCTCAGCTTAGTTCCTACTTGGAAAGAAATGGTATCTGTGAGGTTTTCCAGTCAGGATTTAGACCGTACCATAGTACTGAGACTGCTCTCATTAGAGTTACAAATGATTTGCTCTTATCATTAGATCATGGTTGTATCTCTCTATTAGTGTTACTAGACCTCAGTGCTGCTTTTGACACAATCGACCACAATATTCTTTTGAATAGACTAGAAAATTATGCTGGAATTAGTGGAATTGCATTGGCATGGTTCAAATCATACTTATCTGACCGTTATCAGTTTGTAGTAGTAAACGAAGAGATGTCATTTTGATCACAAGTTAAATATGGAGTACCACAAGGCTCAGTTCTAGGACCGTTGCTTTTCACTCTGTACATGCTACCCTTGGGAGATGTCATTAGGAAGCATGGCATTAGCTTTCACTGTTACGCTGACGATACTCAGCTCTATATTTCCTCGCGCCCTGACGAAACCTACCAATTCTCAAAATTAACAGAATGCGTAGCTGATATAAAAAATTGGATGACTTGTAATTTCCTACTACTAAACTCAGAAAAAACAGAGATTCTAATTATTGGACCAAAAACTTCACATAAAAACCTAGAATACTGTCTAACACTTGATGGCTGCTCTGTTAAGTCGTCTTCGTCAGTTAGGAACCTGGGTGTGCTCTTTGATACCAATCTTTCATTTGAAAGCCACATTTCTAGCATATGTAAAACCGCATTCTTCCATCTTAAAAATATATCTAAATTGCGACATATGCTCTCAATGACAAATGCGGAACAGCTAGTTCATGCGTTTATGACCTCGAGACTAGATTACTGTAACGCTCTATTGGGTGGTTGCCCTGCTCGCGTGATAAACAAATTACAGCTGGTCCAAAACGCAGCTGCTAGAGTCCTTACTAGAACCAGGAAATATGAACATATTAGCCCTGTTCTGTCAAAACTGCACTGGCTCCCTATTAAACATCGTATAGATTTTAAAATCTTGCTAATTACTTACAAAGCACTAAATGGCTTAGCTCCCCAGTACCTGAGTGAGCTCTTAATGCATTATAGTCCTTCGCGTCTATTACGATCTCAGAATTCTGGCCAGTTGTTAATACCTAGAATATCAAAATCAACCGCAGGCGGTAGATCCTTTTCCTATTTGGCACCTAAACTCTGGAACAATCTTCCTAGCATTGTTCGGGAAGCAGACACACTCTGTCAGTTTAAATCTAGACTAAAAACGCATCTATTTAACTTGGCATACACATGACGCACTATAAACTTTTGTCTTCATATCCGTTAAAGGATTGTTAGGCTGCATAGATCAGGTCAGCCGGAACCGGGATCACTTCCTATAACACCAGATGTACTCGGTACATCAGAAGAAGAATGGCGTCTACGCTAATTTTTTGTCTCTCTGCTTATCCCGAGGTTTACCAATTAACGTGATTGGCTGGATCTGGGCCGTGTCCGGGTCGGACGGGGAACCTGTGCCTGTGTGCGGCAGCAATGTGGCCCTGTGGTGTCGGCGGAGACTGTGTTAACTAGCCCATCCTTTGTTAAGACCTTACCGACTCATCAGCCAGTGGCACATATCCCAACAAACCGTGATCAAAAAGATCTTAAACTAGATTAAATATTTTGACTGTTGTGATTCCAAAACGGTTTAATGACCTGTAACTCTGCCTGAGTATCGGACAAGTGTTCACTGTTGGCCAGAGGAGAACTGGCCCCCCGACTAAGCCTGGTTTCTCCCAAGGCTTTTTTCTCCATTTGTTGGAGTTTTGGTTCCTTGCCGCTGTTGCCTTTGGCTTGCTTAAGTTGGGGACACTTGCTTGATATTCAGCAGTGTTTTTGATATGCCTGTATTGGCGCCATTGTATACAAACTGAGCTGAGCCGGTTAGGGTTAGGGACGATTACGTCACTGTTTTCTGCAGTGCTGATATACATAAATTAACTAGACTAATAACTATTGATATTTGCAACGGAATGAATCAATAATATATAGAATAAGCTGCACAATGACACCATTTTCTTATTAATGTAAAGCTGCTTTGCCACAATTTGCATTGTAAAAAGCGCTATATAAATAAAGATGACTTGACTTGACTTGACTTAACCTAACCCTAACCTTAACCTAACCCTAACCTTGACCTAACCCTAACCTTGACCTAACCTAACCCTAACCTTAACCTAACCTTAACCTTAACCTAACCCCAACCTTAACCTTAACCTAACCCTAACCTTAACCTAACCCTAACCCTAATCTTAACCTAACCTTAACCTAACCCTAACCTTAACCTAACCCTAACCTTAACCTAACCCTAACCTTGACCTAACCCTAACCTTGACCCTAACCTTAACCTAACCCTAACCTTAACCTAACCCTAACCTTAACCTTAACCTTAACCTAACCCTAACCTTAACCTAACCCTAGTTGACTTAACCTTAGTTTTAATCTAAACTCTATTTTAAAATAAATCTAAATTTATCAGTGGGTCAGCGGGCAGCAGAGGCTTTTTTTATAGGGACAATAATAAAAAATGATGAAATAATAAAATGATAATAAGATAATCAAAAATGATATTTCTACAAAATTGAATAGATTTGGTTGATGAAAATGGGCATAGTACACAACAATAACTAAGACCTACCTCTTATAGGGGTTTAAAAGAAGAACAGCTTCGGGATGGATTACCCTAGGAAATAATTGGAGGTATCGGCATGATTGAGGGAGTGGGATGCTGGACCGGGATTACTCGATTCGCCGGCCCAGATAAATTTAATGTGGAAATTTCGCATTCCCTATACGACAAAGCTGCGAAGAATTATGGGCCCAGTCTGAACTATTGGCTGACAAAATGGGATCTGAGTTGGTCAAGGACGGGGAGGAACTGGGTTTGGACTGGAATCCATAGGGAATAAAAGGGATAATGTAAGAATAAATAATGAATATAATATTCATTATATAAATATTTTATAATTTAAAAAGTAAAATTAAAAAGTAACATTTTCAAATTTCAAATTTCAAATTTCAAATTTCAAATTAAAAATTTCAAAATTACAAAATTTCAAATTCAAATTCAAGGGTTAGTGTTAGCTTAGGGTTGAAATGTAAAATTAAAAAGTAAAAATGTAAAATTAAAAATTAGAAATTAAATTTTTCAAATTTCAAATTCAAATTTCAAATTTCAACCCTAACCCTAATAAAAATAAATAAATAAATAACAATAATAATTAATAAATTAATAAAATTAATTAATCAGTAAAAAGAATAAAATTAATAATTAATAAATTTTTATTATTAACTAACCCTAACCCTAATAAAAAATAAAAAAATGAATGCCCTAAAGAAAAATACAAATAAATAAAATTAATAATTAATAAATTATTAAAATTAATTAATTAATGAAAACATAATTATTAATTAATAAATTTATAATTTGAAAAGTAAAATTAAAAAGTAAAATTTTCAAATTTCAAATTTCAAATTAAAAATTTCAAAATTACAAAATTTCAAATTCAAATTTCAAATTCAAGGGTTAGTGTTAGGGTTAGGGTTGAAATGTAAAATTAAAAAGTAAAAATGTAAAATTAAAAATTAGAAATTAAATTTTTCAAATTTCAAATTCAAATTTCAAATTTCAACCCTAACCCTAATAAAAATAAATAAATAAATAACAATAATAATTAATAAATTAATAAAATTAATTAATTAGTAAAAACAGAAAATTAATAATTAATAAATTTTTATTATTACCTAACCCTAACCCAACCCTAACCCTAACCTAACCCTAACCTGTAACCTAACCCTAACCCTTAACCCTAACCCTAACCCTAACTAACCCTAGCCCTAAATAAAATTAATAATAAATAAAATTCATAATTAATAAATTATTAAAATTAATTAATAAAAACATAAAATTAATAATTATTAATTAATAAGTTTTCAAATTTCAAATTTCAAATTTCAAAATTTCAAATTTCAAATTTCAAATATCAACCCTAACCCTAATAAAAATAAATAAATAAATAACAATAATAATTAATAAATTAAGAAAATTAATTAATTAGTAAAAAGAATAAAATTAAAAATTAATAATTTTTTATTATTAACTAACCCTAACCCTAATAAAAAATAAAAAAATGAATGCCCTAAAGAAAAATACAAATAAATAAAAATAATAATTAATAAATTATTAAAATTAATTAATTAATGAAAACATAATTATTAATTAATAAATTTATAATTTGAAAAGTAAAATTAAAAAGTAACATTTTCAAATTTCAAATTTCAAATTTCAAATTAAAAATTTCAAAATTACAAAATTTCAAATTCAAATTTCAAATTCAAGGGTTAGTGTTAGGGTTAGGGTTGAAATGTAAAATTAAAAAGTAAAAATGTAAAATTAAAAATTAGAAATTAAATTTTTCAAATTTCAAATTCAAATTTCAAATTTCAACCCTAACCCTAATAAAAATAAATAAATAAATAACAATAATAATTAATAAATTAATAAAATTAATTAATTAGTAAAAACATAAAATTAATAATTAATAAGTTTTTATTATTACCTAACCCTAACCCAACCCTAACCCATTAAATCAAAAATAGGGGGGGTGACAATACCATATCTCGACACCTGGTGGCGCTACAGCTCCCAAACCATGTGCAATCGTCTTCCCATCCCCTAATTAGTTAATAGACCAAATTTCAGCTCTCTAGGACCAACAGAACCCAAGATATTGGGGGGGGTGACAAAACTGGGGGGTGACAGAATCGTTTTTCTCCCTATAACCTAACCCTAACCCTAACCTAACCCACTAACCCTAACCCCTAACCCTAACCCTAACCTAACCTAACCCTAACCCTAACCCTAACCCTAACCTAACCTAACCCTAACCCTAACCCTAACCCTAACCCTAACCTAACCCTAACCCTAACCCTAAACCTAACCCTAACCCTAACCTAACCTAACCCTAACCCTAACCCTAATCTTGACTTTAACCTTAACCTAGCTTTAACTTAACCCTGGCTTTAACTTTAGCCCTAACTTAAGCTTAACCTTAGTTGACTTAACCCTAGCCTTAACCTAAACCTTAACCTTAAACTAATTTAAACTTATCAGTGGATTAGTGGACAATAGATAAGTAATTACTTGATGACGGATGTATAGGGGGAGATGAGATCGGTTAGATGTAAATATAAGGGAAAGTAGAAGGATAGTTAAAAAGTGGAAATTAAAGGTTGTGATGGAATCAGATAAGATGGGTGAGTGGATAAGGGAGACTAGGCTAGGAACGAGAGGATTGAGGTTCGAGACCAGGCAACTTTTTTTGAAGGAAAATCTTCTGTGGACTAGGTAATTCAAAACTAAGGGAGCTGAGAGCCACACTAACCCTAACCCCTAACCCTAACCCTAACTAACCCTAACCCTAACCCTAACCCTAACCCTAACCCTAATCTTGACTTTAACCTTAACCTAGCTTTAACTTAACCCTGGCTTTAACTTTAGCCCTAACTTAAGCTTAACCTTAGTTGACTTAACCCTAGCCTTATTAAAAAGGTTACCGGGGTTGAGGTAGTAAGTGGGGAGATGGGAGGGAATTCTGTTGTGAAGAATTAGTTGGAAGAGAGATTGGTAGAAGCTTGTTGTGTGGAATTGAACGCAACCGCCAATCGTCGATTCCTAATTGACGGTGGGGCCTCCTTTCGAATGTCCTGGGAAACCTTGCGGTGTTAACAAGGGAACATCCGGGGAGGTAGGTAGGTATCCAGCCTCTCTGGGTCCACTAGGACAGCACGCAGGGCAGGTGACCTAGGATTAAAGGGTCTTGAATGGTTTCCAAGTCTTCTATCGGTGATTAGCACTAGAATGGTAGGGTCTGCTTTATAAGGTAATAGGTAGGAATAGATTCAAGGGATGGGATGCGGGACCAGGATTATTGAGAACGAATGTTTTTGTTTTCGATTCGCTGGTTTTGATAAATTCAGCCTGAAAATTTTCCATTCCTTAAGAATCATATAAGGTAATACAATTCAAACTTGTAAAAATAAGAATTTATTGTTGGTTCAAGCCAGAACCTGGTTTAAAACTGAGTAGTTCAAGTCAGAACACAATTCGGGCTTGTAAAAGTCAGAGAATAAGATTGTTGTTGGTTCAAGCCAGAACCCGATTTAAAACTATGAGTAGTTCGAGTCGGAACACAATTCGGGCTTGTAGGGATCAGAAAGTGAAATTATTGTTGGTTCAAACTAGAACCCGATTTAAAACTATGAGTAGTTCGAGTCAGAACACGGTTTTGTTTTCTGATTTTTTACCGGTTTGAACTATTTTTGGTTCAAGCCAGAACCCGGTTTAAAACTATGAGTAGTCCAAGTCAGAACACAAATCAAACTTGGAAAAATAAGAATTTATTTTTGGTTCAAGCCAGAACCCGATTTAAAACTATGAGTAGTTCAAGTCAGAACAATTCGTACTTATAAAAATAGCAGATTTTATGATACTGGTCATAGGTCAGCTTTCCTAGAGAACACAAGTCTGGGACTGATCACCCCAAGACGGGCCGCCTTGGAGGAGGGTGTATAGTGATTAAAAGGCCGAAACACCCGAGGATCCCGAGGTACACTACTGAGGATGTGTCTCTCGATAAACTTGGATAGACTACCTAACCTAACCCTAACCTTAACCTAACCCTAACCTTAACCTAACCTTAACCTAACCCTAACCCTAACCTTAACCTTAACCTAACCTTAACCTTAACCTTAACCTAACCCTAACCTTAACCTAACCCTAACCCTAACCCTAATCTTAACCTAACCCTAACCTTAACCTAACCCTAACCTTAACCTAACCCTAACCTTGACCTAACCCTAACCTTGACCCTAACCTTAACCTAACCCTAACCTTAACCTGACCTTAACCTTAACCTAACCTTAACCTTAACCTAACCCTAACCTTAACCTAACCCTAACCCTAATCTTAACCTAACCTTAACCCTAACCTTAACCTAATAATTAATAAATTAATAAAATTAATTAATTAGTAAAAAGAATAAAATTAATAATTAATAATTTTTTATTATTAACTAACCCTAACCCTAATAAAAAATAAAAAAATGAATGCCCTAAAGAAAAATACAAATAAATAAAATTAATAATTAATAAATTATTAAAATTAATTAATTAATGAAAACATAATTATTAATTAATAAATTTATAATTTGAAAAGTAAAATTAAAAAGTAACATTTTCAAATTTCAAATTTCAAATTTTAAAACTATGAGTAGTTCGAGTCAGAACACGGTTTTTGTTTTTCTGATTTTTACCGGTTTGAACTATTTTTGGTTCAAGCCAGAACCCGGTTTAAAACTATGAGTAGTCCAAGTCAGAACACAAATCAAACTTGGAAAAATAAGAATTTATTTTTGGTTCAAGCCAGAACCCGATTTAAAACTATGAGTAGTTCAAGTCAGAACAATTCGTACTTATAAAAATAGCAGATTTTATGATACTGGTCATAGGTCAGCTTTCCTAGAGAACACAAGTCTGGGACTGATCACCCCAAGACGGGCCACCTTGGAGGAGGGTGTATAGTGATTAAAAGGCCGAAACACCCGAGGATCCCAAGGTACACTACTGAGGATGTGTCTCTCGATAAACTTGGATAGACTACCTAACCTAACCCTAACCTTAACCTAACCCTAACCTTAACCTAACCTTAACCTAACCCTAACCCTAACCTTAACCTAACCTTAACCCTAACCTTAACCTAACCTTAACCTAACCCTAACCTTAACCTAACCCTAACCTTAACCTAACCTTAACCTAACCCTAACCCTAATCTTAACCTAACCTTAACCTAACCCTAACCTTAACCTAACCCTAACCTTAACCTAACCCTAACCTTGACCTAACCCTAACCTTGACCCTAACCTTAACCTAACCCTAACCTTAACCTAACCCTAACCTTAACCTTAACCTAACCCTAACCTTAACCTAACCCTAACCTTGACCTAACCTAAAACTTAACCCTATCCTTAACCTAACCCTAGTTGACTTAACCTTAGTTTTAATCTAAACTCTATTTTAAAATAAATCTAAATTTATCAGTGGGTCAGCGGGCAGGAGAGGCTTTTTTTTATAGGGACAATAATAAAAAATGATGAAATAATAAAATGATAATAAGATAATCAAAAATGATATTTCTACAAAATTGAATAGATTTGGTTGATGAAAATGGGCATAGTACACAACAATAACTAAGACCTACCTCTTATAGGGGTTTAAAAGTAGAACAGCTTCGGATGGATTACCCTAGGAAATAATTGGAGGTATCGGCATGATTGAGGGAGTGGGATGCTGGACCGGGATTATCGGGGATTACTCGATTCGCCGGCCCAGATAAATTTAATGTGGAAATTTCGCATTCCCTATACGACAAAGCTGCGAAGAATTATGGGCCCAGTCTGAACTATTGGCTGACAAAATGGGATCTGAGTTGGTCAAGGACGGGGAGGAACTGGGTTTGGACTGGAATCCATAGGGAATAAAAGGGATAATGTAAGAATGGTTGAGATAGAAAGGGAAACCAACTGATCCTTTCAAAAAACATGCGCCGGCCTGTGCATTTTCTGCGTTCTCTCCCTAAACCAAACTGGGCGGTCCGGAAACGGATCTACTCTGGGGGAGGCGTTGCTAATTCTAAATTCCTAACCCTAACCCTAACCTAACCCTAACTAAACCCTAGCCCTAAATAAAATTAATAATAAATAAAATTCATAATTAATGAATTATTAAAATTAATTAATTAATAAAAACATAAAATTAATAATTATTAATTAATAAGTTTTCAATTTGAAAATTTAAATTTCAAATTTCAAATTTCAAATTTCAAATTTCAAAATTTCAAAATTTCAAATTTCAAATTTCAAATTTCAACCCTAACCCTAATAAAAATAAATAAATAAATAAATAAATAACAATAATAATTAAAAAAATTAATAAAATTAATTAATTATTAATTAATAAGTTTTCAATTTGAAAATTTCAAATTAAAATTTCAAATTTCAAATATCAAATTTCCAAATTTCAAAATTTCAAATTTCAAATTTCAACCCTAACCCTAATAAAAATAAATAAATAAATAACAATAATAATTAATAAATTAATAAAATTAATTAATTAGTAAAAAGAATAAAATTAATAATTAATAATTTTTTGTTATTAACTAACCCTAACCCTAATAAAAAATAAAAAAAATGAATGCCCTAAAGAAAAATACAAATAAATAAAATTAATAATTAATAAATTATTAAAATTAATTAATTAATGAAAACATAATATTAATTAATATATTTATAATTTGAAAAGTAAAATTAAAAAGTAACATTTTCAAATTTCAAATTTCAAATTTCAAATTAAAAATTTCAAAATTACAAAATTTCAAATTCAAATTTCAAATTCAAGGGTTAGTGTTAGGGTTAGGGTTGAAATGTAAAATTAAAAAGTAAAAATGTAAAATTAAAAATTAGAAATTAAATTTTTCAAATTTCAAAATCAAATTTCAAATTTCAACCCTAACCCTAATAAAAATAAATAAATAAATAACAATAATAATTAATAAATTAATAAAATTAATTAATTAGTAAAAAGAATAAAATTAATAATTAATAATTTTTTGTTATTAACTAACCCTAACCCTAATAAAAAATTAAAAAATGAATGCCCTAAAGAAAAATACAAATAAATAAAATTAATAATTAATAAATTATTAAAATTAATTAATTAATGAAAACATAATATTAATTAATATATTTATAATTTGAAAAGTAAAATTAAAAAGTAACATTTTCAAATTTCAAATTTCAAATTTCAAATTAAAAATTTCAAAATTACAAAATTTCAAATTCAAATTTCAAATTCAAGGGTTAGTGTTAGGGTTAGGTTGAAATGTAAAATTAAAAAGTAAAAATGTAAAATTAAAAATTAGAAATTAAATTTTTCAAATTTCAAAATCAAATTTCAAATTTCAACCCTAACCCTAATAAAAATAAATAAATAAATAACAATAATAATTAATAAATTAATAAAATTAATTAATTAGTAAAAAGAATAAAATTAATAATTAATAATTTTTTGTTATTAACTAACCCTAACCCTAATAAAAAATTAAAAAATGAATGCCCTAAAGAAAAATACAAATAAATAAAATTAATAATTAATAAATTATTAAAATTAATTAATTAATGAAAACATAATATTAATTAATATATTTATAATTTGAAAAGTAAAATTAAAAAGTAACATTTTCAAATTTCAAATTTCAAATTTCAAATTAAAAATTTCAAAATTACAAAATTTCAAATTCAAATTTCAAATTCAAGGGTTAGTGTTAGGGTTAGGGTTGAAATGTAAAATTAAAAAGTAAAAATGTAAAATTAAAAATTAGAAATTAAATTTTTCAAATTTCAAATTCAAATTTCAAATTTCAACCCTAACCCTAATAAAAATAAATAAATAAATAACAATAATAATTAATAAATTAATAAAATTAATTAATTAGTAAAAACATAAAATTAATAATTAATAAGTTTTTATTATTACCTAACCCTAACCCAACCCTAACCCATTAAATCAAAAATAGGGGGGGTGACAATACCATATCTCGACACCTGGTGGCGCTACAGCTCCCAAACCATGTGCAATCGTCTTCCCATCCCCTAATTAGTTAATAGACCAAATTTCAGCTCTCTAGGACCAACAGAACCCAAGATATTGGGGGTGACAAAACTGGGGGGTGACAGAATCGTTTTTGTCCCTATAACCTAACCCTAACCCTAACCTAACCCACTAACCCTAACCCCTAACCCTAACCCTAACCCTAACCTAACCCTAACCTAACCTAACCTAACCCTAACCCTAACCCTAACCCTAAACCTAACCCTAACCTAAACCCTAACCCTAACCCTAAACCTAACCCTAACCCTAACCTAACCTAACCCTAACCCTAACCCTAATCTTGACTTTAACCTTAACCTAGCTTTAACTTAACCCTGGCTTTAACTTTAGCCCTAACTTAAGCTTAACCTTAGTTGACTTAACCCTAGCCTTAACCTAAACCTTAACCTTAAACTAATTTAAACTTATCAGTGGATTAGTGGACAATAGATAAGTAATTACTTGATGACGGATGTATAGGGGGAGATGAGATCGGTTAGATGTAAATATAAGGGAAAGTAGAAGGATAGTTAAAAAGTGGAAATTAAAGGTTGTGATGGAATCAGATAAGATGGGTGAGTGGATAAGGGAGACTAGGCTAGGAACGAGAGGATTGAGGTTCGAGACCAGCCAATTTTTTTTGAAGGAAAATCTTCTGTGGACTAGGTAATTCAAAACTAAGGGAGCTGAGAGCCACACTAACCCTAACCCCTAACCCTAACTAACCCTAACCCTAACCCCTAATCTTGACTTTAACCTTAACCTAGCTTTAACTTAACCCTGGCTTTAACTTTAGCCCTAACTTAAGCTTAACCTTAGTTGACTTAACCCTAGCCTTAACCTAAACCCTAACCTTAAACTAATTTAAACTTATCAGTGGATTAGTGGACAATAGATAAGTAATTACTTGATGACGGATGTATAGGGGGAGATGAGATCGGTTAGATGTAAATATAAGGGAAAGTAGAAGGATAGTTAAAAAGTGGAAATTAAAGGTTGTAATGGAATCCTTATTGTTGAATTATTGTTGTTGTATTAAAAGGTTACCGGGGTTGAGGTAGTAAGTGGGGAGATGGGAGGGAATTCTGTTGTGAAGAATTAGTTGGAAGAGAGATTGGTAGAAGCTTGTTGTGTGGAATTGAACGCAACCGCCAATCGTCGATTCCTAATTGACGGTGGGGCCTCCTTTCGAATGTCCTGGGAAACCTTGCGGTGTTAACAAGGGAACATCCGGGGAGGTAGGTAGGTGTCCAGCCTCTCTGGGTCCACTAGGACAGCACGCAGGGCAGGTGACCTAGGATTAAAGGGTCTTGAATGGTTTCCAAGTCTTCTATCGGTGATTAGCACTAGAATGGTAGGGTCTGCTTTATAAGGTAATAGGTAGGAATAGATTCAAGGGATGGGATGCGGGACCAGGATTATTGAGAACGAATGTTTTTGTTTTCGATTCGCTGGTTTTGATAAATTCAGCCTGAAAATTTTCCATTCCTTAAGAATCATATAAGGTAATACAATTCAAACTTGTAAAAATAAGAATTTATTGTTGGTTCAAGCCAGAACCTGGTTTAAAACTGAGTAGTTCAAGTCAGAACACAATTCGGCTTGTAAAAGTCAGAGAATAAGATTGTTGTTGGTTCAAGCCAGAACCCGATTTAAAACTATGAGTAGTTCGAGTCGGAACACAATTCGGGCTTGTAGGGATCAGAAAGTGAAATTATTGTTGGTTCAAACTAGAACCCGATTTAAAACTATGAGTAGTTCGAGTCAGAACATGGTTTTGTTTTCTGATTTTTACCGGTTTGAACTATTTTTGGTTCAAGCCAGAACCCGGTTTAAAACTATGAGTAGTCCAAGTCAGAACACAAATCAAACTTGGAAAAATAAGAATTTATTTTTGGTTCAAGCCAGAACCCGATTTAAAACTATGAGTAGTTCAAGTCAGAACAATTCGTACTTATAAAAATAGCAGATTTTATGATACTGGTCATAGGTCAGCTTTCCTAGAGAACACAAGTCTGGACTGATCACCCCAAGACGGGCCGCCTTGGAGGAGGGTGTATAGTGATTAAAAGGCCGAAACACCCGAGGATCCCAAGGTACACTACTGAGGATGTGTCTCTCGATAAACTTGGATAGACTACCTAACCTAACCCTAACCTTAACCTAACCCTAACCTTAACCTAACCTTAACCTAACCCTAACCTTAACCTAACCTTAACCCTAACCTTAACCTAACCTTAACCTAACCCTAACCTTAACCTAACCCTAACCCTAATCTTAACCTAACCCTAACCTTAACCTAACCCTAACCTTAACCTAACCTTAAATCTCCCCTCGCGAGACTTGATCGATTGCTTCTGTCTGCCTCGCTGCTGAATTGTTTGAGTCTGTTGCTCCATAGCTTTATTTGAATCTATTTATTGTTATTGTTTGCTGTCTACTTTATCTTCACTATATATCTGATATTGTCTTATATTGCCTATCACATTAATTTGACATCGCTAGTTTTTAATCTTTTAATCTAAATCACCATCACAACGCGTTAGCACTACGCTAGTTTGTGTTATCCGTGCCCACCGTCATTTGTCGCGCTCTCGTTTTCTTCAAATTCATCAAACATCTGGTAAGTCGGATCGGTCTACAAACACGGTAAGCTATGTCATCTTCTCCTTTCATTGTTACTTGCACTGCCTGTCACATGCATAGTTTAGCTTTTTCTGTCAGCGATGAAGGATTCACATGTCATAAATGTAGGGAAATAGTCAGGCTGACAGAGAAAATCTTAGAATTAGAGACACGCATCCAAACTTTAATTGAGGATAGTAAGAATGCAGGGGCTTCAGATACTGTTTTGGATGCGACTAGCCTAGTGAACTCCGTACATTGTTCGGTTCCGGCTGTAGAGCCCGTGCAGCAGGGCAACTGGGTGACCGTGAGGCGGCCTAGTCGTGTTAAAAAACACCACTCTTCCGTTCCGATTAGAACATCAAACAGGTTCTCCCCACTCAGTGACGCACCCACTGAGAATCCTGTTGAAAGTGCCCTAGTTATTGGCGATTCTATTACACGGAACGTGAAAATAGAGACACCAGCCACCATAGTCACATGTTTGCCGGGAGCCAGAGCGCCTGACATCAAAGCAAATTTAAAAGTGCTGGCTAATGCTAATCGTAAATACTCTAAGATTGTTATTCACGTCGGCGCTAATGATGTCCGACTTCGTCAGTCGGAGATCACCAAAATGAACATTAAAGAGGTGTGTGAAATCGCACGTATGATGTCAGACACTGTAATTTTTTCTGGACCCCTTCCTGCTCGTAGGAGTGATGAGATAATTAGCAGATTATCATCACTCAATGGCTGGCTGTCTAAGTGGTGTTCACAGAATAATATAGGTTTCATAGACAATTGGAAAAGTTTTTGGGCAGACCTGACCTGTTGAAAAGAGATGGTATTCATCCCTCCTGGGGTGGTGCCGCTCTTCTCTCTAGTAATATGGCACATAGTCTTAGAGCTCAACCTTGACTAACTGGGGCCCAGGTCAGGAAGCAGACAGACTGGCTAAACCGACCGTCTGCTAGCTGTCTCACGTCACAGAATTCAGATAAATCCCAACACATAGAGACTCTTTCACCTAGATATCATCAGATAGAGACTGTGTCTGTACCCCGAACTAATAAATACAGAAAACTTCCAAACCCATTTACGGGTGATAATTTAATTGATGTTCAACAAGTAGTAAACAGAGATTATAAAGATAACAAAATGATAAAGCTTGGGTTGCTGAATATTCGATCCCTTTCTTCAAAAGCACTTATTGTAAATGATATTATCACAGAAAATAACCTAGATGTGCTGTGTTTGACAGAAACCTGGCTAAAACCAGACGATTACATTACTTTAAATGAGTCTAGCCCTCAAGGTTACTATTATCGACACGAACCTCGTCAGAAAGGTAAAGGGGGAGGTGTTGCTGTAATCTATAGTAATATCTTCAGTATTACTCAAAAGTCTTTCAAATATATCTCTTTTGAAGTGATGGTGCTCTATGTAACGTTATATAATGTAAGTGACAAATCTCATTTGAAATTTGTGTTGGCTACTGTATACAGGCCACCAGGGCACCATACAGATTTTATCAAAGAATTTGCTGATTTTCTATCGGAGTTAGTACTGGCTGTGGATAAAGTCCTTATTGTTGGTGATTTTAATATACATGTAGATAATGAAAAAGACGCTTTGGGATTGGCACTAACAGATATTCTAAGCTCTATTGGAGTTAGACAACACGTGTCAGGACCAACTCATTGTCGTAATCATACTCTAGATCTAATATTGTCACATGGAATCAATATTGATGCCGTTGAAATTCTGCAGCAGAGCGATGACGTCTCAGATCATTATCTAGTCTCATGCGTGCTACATTTATCCAAGGCTGGAAAACCGCCTGTCTGCCATAAATATGTTAGAACCATCACTTCTACCACTAAAAATTGCTTTATAAATAATCTTCCTGATCAGTTTCATCAACTTAGCAAACCAGACAGCTTAGAAGAACTCGATGTTGCAACAGAAACTATTGACGCTCTCTTTTCGAACACTCTAGACTCTGTCGCTCCTTTGCGCTTAAAAAGATTAAGGATATTAGTCCAACGCCATGGTATAACGAGCACACTCGGGCCCTTAAGAGAGCAGCCAGAAAACTGGAGCGCAGCTGGAAGAATTCAAAACTAGAAGTTTTTCGGATTTCATGGAGAGAGAAAATGATGGAGTACAGAAAGGCTGTAAAAACCGCTAGATCTGCTTATTTTTCAAATCTTTTAGAAGAAAATAAACACAACCCTAAGTATTTATTTAATACAGTGGCTAAATTAACAAGAAATACAGCCTCAACTTCTGATGTTTCCAAACAGCACAGCAGTAATGACTTTATGAACTTCTTTACTTGCAAGATTGACAACATTAGAGAGAAAATTATAGCCATGCAACTGTCTACTACAGTATCACATCAGACAGTGGGTTGTTGTATCCCTGAGGAAAAATTCCATTCATTCGCTGCCATAGGAAAGGAAGAATTGTCTAAACTTGTTAAATCATCAAAATCTACAACATGTATGTTAGACCCTATACCGACTAAGCTATTGAAAGAGATGCTTCCAGAGGTCATAGATCCTCTTCTTAAGATCATTAATTCATCTTTATCACTAGGTTACGTACCAAAAAATTTTAAGCAGGCTATTATCAAACCTCTTATTAAAAAACCACAACTTGATCCTGGTGAATTAGTCAATTACAGACCGATTTCCAATCTACCCTTTCTGTCAAAAATACTAGAAAAGGCAGTATCATCTCAGCTTAGTTCCTACTTGGAAAGAAATGGTATCTGTGAGGTTTTCCAGTCAGGATTTAGACCGTACCATAGTACTGAGACTGCTCTCATTAGAGTTACAAATGATTTGCTCTTATCATTAGATCATGGTTGTATCTCTCTATTAGTGTTACTAGACCTCAGTGCTGCTTTTGACACAATCGACCACAATATTCTTTTGAATAGACTAGAAAATTATGCTGGAATTAGTGGAATTGCATTGGCATGGTTCAAATCATACTTATCTGACCGTTATCAGTTTGTAGTAGTAAACGAAGAGATGTCATTTTGATCACAAGTTAAATATGGAGTACCACAAGGCTCAGTTCTAGGACCGTTGCTTTTCACTCTGTACATGCTACCCTTGGGAGATGTCATTAGGAAGCATGGCATTAGCTTTCACTGTTACGCTGACGATACTCAGCTCTATATTTCCTCGCGCCCTGACGAAACCTACCAATTCTCAAAATTAACAGAATGCGTAGCTGATATAAAAAATTGGATGACTTGTAATTTCCTACTACTAAACTCAGAAAAAACAGAGATTCTAATTATTGGACCAAAAACTTCACATAAAAAACCTAGAATACTGTCTAACACTTGATGGCTGCTCTGTTAAGTCGTCTTCGTCAGTTAGGAACCTGGGTGTGCTCTTTGATACCAATCTTTCATTTGAAAGCCACATTTCTAGCATATGTAAAACCGCATTCTTCCATCTTAAAAATATATCTAAATTGCGACATATGCTCTCAATGACAAATGCGGAACAGCTAGTTCATGCGTTTATGACCTCGAGACTAGATTACTGTAACGCTCTATTGGGTGGTTGCCCTGCTCGCGTGATAAACAAATTACAGCTGGTCCAAAACGCAGCTGCTAGAGTCCTTACTAGAACCAGGAAATATGAACATATTAGCCCTGTTCTGTCAAAACTGCACTGGCTCCCTATTAAACATCGTATAGATTTTAAAATCTTGCTAATTACTTACAAAGCACTAAATGGCTTAGCTCCCAGTACCTGAGTGAGCTCTTAATGCATTATAGTCCTTCGCGTCTATTACGATCTCAGAATTCTGGCCAGTTGTTAATACCTAGAATATCAAAATCAACCGCAGGCGGTAGATCCTTTTCCTATTTGGCACCTAAACTCTGGAACAATCTTCCTAGCATTGTTCGGGAAGCAGACACACTCTGTCAGTTTAAATCTAGACTAAAAACGCATCTATTTAACTTGGCATACACATGACGCACTATAAACTTTTGTCTTCATATCCGTTAAAGGATTGTTAGGCTGCATAGATCAGGTCAGCCGGAACGGGATCACTTCCTATAACACCAGATGTACTCGGTACATCAGAAGAAGAATGGCGTCTACGCTAATTTTTTGTCTCTCTGCTTATCCCGAGGTTTACCAATTAACGTGATTGGCTGGATCTGGGCCGTGTCCGGGTCGGACGGGGAACCTGTGCCTGTGTGCGGCAGCAATGTGGCCCTGTGGTGTCGGCGGAGACTGTGTTAACTAGCCCATCCTTTGTTAAGACCTTACCGACTCATCAGCCAGTGGCACATATCCCAACAAACCGTGATCAAAAAGATCTTAAACTAGATTAAATATTTTGACTGTTGTGATTCCAAAACGGTTTAATGACCTGTAACTCTGCCTGAGTATCGGACAAGTGTTCACTGTTGGCCAGAGGAGAACTGGCCCCCCGACTAAGCCTGGTTTCTCCCAAGGCTTTTTTCTCCATTTGTTGGAGTTTTGGTTCCTTGCCGCTGTTGCCTTTGGCTTGCTTAAGTTGGGGACACTTGCTTGATATTCAGCAGTGTTTTTGATATGCCTGTATTGGCGCCATTGTATACAAACTGAGCTGAGCCGGTTAGGGTTAGGGACGATTACGTCACTGTTTTCTGCAGTGCTGATATACATAAATTAACTAGACTAATAACTATTGATATTTGCAACGGAATGAATCAATAATATATAGAATAAGCTGCACAATGACACCATTTTCTTATTAATGTAAAGCTGCTTTGCCACAATTTGCATTGTAAAAAGCGCTATATAAATAAAGATGACTTGACTTGACTTGACTTAACTAACCCTAACCTTAACCTAACCCTAACCTTGACCTAACCCTAACCTTGACCCTAACCTTAACCTAACCCTAACCTTAACCTAACCTTAACCTTAACCTAACCCCAACCTTAACCTTAACCTAACCCTAACCTTAACCTAACCCTAACCCTAATCTTAACCTAACCTTAACCTAACCCTAACCTTAACCTAACCCTAACCTTAACCTAACCCTAACCTTGACCTAACCCTAACCTTGACCCTAACCTTAACCTAACCCTAACCTTAACCTAACCCTAACCTTAACCTTAACCTTAACCTAACCCTAACCTTAACCTAACCCTAGTTGACTTAACCTTAGTTTTAATCTAAACTCTATTTTAAAATAAATCTAAATTTATCAGTGGGTCAGCGGGCAGCAGAGGCTTTTTTTATAGGGACAATAATAAAAAATGATGAAATAATAAAATGATAATAAGATAATCAAAAATGATATTTCTACAAAATTGAATAGATTTGGTTGATGAAAATGGGCATAGTACACAACAATAACTAAGACCTACCTCTTATAGGGGTTTAAAAGAAGAACAGCTTCGGGATGGATTACCCTAGGAAATAATTGGAGGTATCGGCATGATTGAGGGAGTGGGATGCTGGACCGGGATTACTCGATTCGCCGGCCCAGATAAATTTAATGTGGAAATTTCGCATTCCCTATACGACAAAGCTGCGAAGAATTATGGGCCCAGTCTGAACTATTGGCTGACAAAATGGGATCTGAGTTGGTCAAGGACGGGGAGGAACTGGGTTTGGACTGGAATCCATAGGGAATAAAAGGGATAATGTAAGAATAAATAATGAATATAATATTCATTATATAAATATTTTATAATTTAAAAAGTAAAATTAAAAAGTAACATTTTCAAATTTCAAATTTCAAATTTCAAATTTCAAATTAAAAATTTCAAATTAAAAATTTCAAAATTACAAAATTTCAAATTCAAATTCAAGGGTTAGTGTTAGCTTAGGGTTGAAATGTAAAATTAAAAAGTAAAAATGTAAAATTAAAAATTAGAAATTAAATTTTTCAAATTTCAAATTCAAATTTCAAATTTCAACCCTAACCCTAATAAAAATAAATAAATAAATAACAATAATAATTAATAAATTAATAAAATTAATTAATCAGTAAAAAGAATAAAATTAATAATTAATAAATTTTTATTATTAACTAACCCTAACCCTAATAAAAAATAAAAAAATGAATGCCCTAAAGAAAAATACAAATAAATAAAATTAATAATTAATAAATTATTAAAATTAATTAATTAATGAAAACATAATTATTAATTAATAAATTTATAATTTGAAAAGTAAAATTAAAAAGTAAAATTTTCAAATTTCAAATTTCAAATTAAAAATTTCAAAATTACAAAATTTCAAATTCAAATTTCAAATTCAAGGGTTAGTGTTAGGGTTAGGGTTGAAATGTAAAATTAAAAAGTAAAAATGTAAAATTAAAAATTAGAAATTAAATTTTTCAAATTTCAAATTCAAATTTCAAATTTCAACCCTAACCCTAATAAAAATAAATAAATAAATAACAATAATAATTAATAAATTAATAAAATTAATTAATTAGTAAAAACAGAAAATTAATAATTAATAAATTTTTATTATTACCTAACCCTAACCCAACCCTAACCCTAACCTAACCCTAACCCGTAACCTAACCCTAACCCTTAACCCTAACCCTAACCCTAACTAACCCTAGCCCTAAATAAAATTAATAATAAATAAAATTCATAATTAATAAATTATTAAAATTAATTAATAAAAACATAAAATTAATAATTATTAATTAATAAGTTTTCAAATTTCAAATTTCAAATTTCAAAATTTCAAATTTCAAATTTCAAATATCAACCCTAACCCTAATAAAAATAAATAAATAAATAACAATAATAATTAATAAATTAAGAAAATTAATTAATTAGTAAAAAGAATAAAATTAAAAATTAATAATTTTTTATTATTAACTAACCCTAACCCTAATAAAAAATAAAAAAATGAATGCCCTAAAGAAAAATACAAATAAATAAAAATAATAATTAATAAATTATTAAAATTAATTAATTAATGAAAACATAATTATTAATTAATAAATTTATAATTTGAAAAGTAAAATTAAAAAGTAACATTTTCAAATTTCAAATTTCAAATTTCAAATTAAAAATTTCAAAATTACAAAATTTCAAATTCAAATTTCAAATTCAAGGGTTAGTGTTAGGGTTAGGGTTGAAATGTAAAATTAAAAAGTAAAAATGTAAAATTAAAAATTAGAAATTAAATTTTTCAAATTTCAAATTCAAATTTCAAATTTCAACCCTAACCCTAATAAAAAATAAATAAATAAATAACAATAATAATTAATAAATTAATAAAATTAATTAATTAGTAAAAACATAAAATTAATAATTAATAAGTTTTTATTATTACCTAACCCTAACCCAACCCTAACCCATTAAATCAAAAATAGGGGGGGTGACAATACCATATCTCGACACCTGGTGGCGCTACAGCTCCCAAACCATGTGCAATCGTCTTCCCATCCCCTAATTAGTTAATAGACCAAATTTCAGCTCTCTAGGACCAACAGAACCCAAGATATTGGGGGGGGTGACAAAACTGGGGGGTGACAGAATCGTTTTTCTCCCTATAACCTAACCCTAACCCTAACCTAACCCACTAACCCTAACCCCTAACCCTAACCCTAACCTAACCTAACCCTAACCCTAACCCTAACCCTAACCCTAACCTAACCTAACCCTAACCCTAACCCTAACCCTAACCTAACCCTAACCCTAACCCTAAACCTAACCCTAACCCTAACCTAACCTAACCCTAACCCTAACCCTAATCTTGACTTTAACCTTAACCTAGCTTTAACTTAACCCTGGCTTTAACTTTAGCCCTAACTTAAGCTTAACCTTAGTTGACTTAACCCTAGCCTTAACCTAAACCTTAACCTTAAACTAATTTAAACTTATCAGTGGATTAGTGGACAATAGATAAGTAATTACTTGATGACGGATGTATAGGGGGAGATGAGATCGGTTAGATGTAAATATAAGGGAAAGTAGAAGGATAGTTAAAAAGTGGAAATTAAAGGTTGTGATGGAATCAGATAAGATGGGTGAGTGGATAAGGGAGACTAGGCTAGGAACGAGAGGATTGAGGTTCGAGACCAGGCAACTTTTTTTGAAGGAAAATCTTCTGTGGACTAGGTAATTCAAAACTAAGGGAGCTGAGAGCCACACTAACCCTAACCCCTAACCCTAACCCTAACTAACCCTAACCCTAACCCCTAACCCTAACCCTAACCCTAATCTTGACTTTAACCTTAACCTAGCTTTAACTTAACCCTGGCTTTAACTTTAGCCCTAACTTAAGCTTAACCTTAGTTGACTTAACCCTAGCCTTATTAAAAAGGTTACCGGGGTTGAGGTAGTAAGTGGGGAGATGGGAGGGAATTCTGTTGTGAAGAATTAGTTGGAAGAGAGATTGGTAGAAGCTTGTTGTGTGGAATTGAACGCAACCGCCAATCGTCGATTCCTAATTGACGGTGGGGCCTCCTTTCGAATGTCCTGGGAAACCTTGCGGTGTTAACAAGGGAACATCCGGGGAGGTAGGTAGGTATCCAGCCTCTCTGGGTCCACTAGGACAGCACGCAGGGCAGGTGACCTAGGATTAAAGGGTCTTGAATGGTTTCCAAGTCTTCTATCGGTGATTAGCACTAGAATGGTAGGGTCTGCTTTATAAGGTAATAGGTAGGAATAGATTCAAGGGATGGGATGCGGGACCAGGATTATTGAGAACGAATGTTTTTGTTTTCGATTCGCTGGTTTTGATAAATTCAGCCTGAAAATTTTCCATTCCTTAAGAATCATATAAGGTAATACAATTCAAACTTGTAAAAATAAGAATTTATTGTTGGTTCAAGCCAGAACCTGGTTTAAAACTGAGTAGTTCAAGTCAGAACACAATTCGGGCTTGTAAAAGTCAGAGAATAAGATTGTTGTTGGTTCAAGCCAGAACCCGATTTAAAACTATGAGTAGTTCGAGTCGGAACACAATTCGGGCTTGTAGGGATCAGAAAGTGAAATTATTGTTGGTTCAAACTAGAACCCGATTTAAAACTATGAGTAGTTCGAGTCAGAACACGGTTTTGTTTTCTGATTTTTACCGGTTTGAACTATTTTTGGTTCAAGCCAGAACCCGGTTTAAAACTATGAGTAGTCCAAGTCAGAACACAAATCAAACTTGGAAAAAATAAGAATTTATTTTTGGTTCAAGCCAGAACCCGATTTAAAACTATGAGTAGTTCAAGTCAGAACAATTCGTACTTATAAAAATAGCAGATTTTATGATACTGGTCATAGGTCAGCTTTCCTAGAGAACACAAGTCTGGGACTGATCACCCCAAGACGGGCCGCCTTGGAGGAGGGTGTATAGTGATTAAAAGGCCGAAACACCCGAGGATCCCGAGGTACACTACTGAGGATGTGTCTCTCGATAAACTTGGATAGACTACCTAACCTAACCCTAACCTTAACCTAACCCTAACCTTAACCTAACCTTAACCTAACCCTAACCCTAACCTTAACCTTAACCTAACCTTAACCTTAACCTTAACCTAACCCTAACCTTAACCTAACCCTAACCCTAACCCTAATCTTAACCTAACCCTAACCTTAACCTAACCCTAACCTTAACCTAACCCTAACCTTGACCTAACCCTAACCTTGACCCTAACCTTAACCTAACCCTATCCTTAACCTGACCTTAACCTTAACCTAACCTTAACCTTAACCTAACCCTAACCTTAACCTAACCCTAACCCTAATCTTAACCTAACCTTAACCCTAACCTTAACCTAATAATTAATAAATTAATAAAATTAATTAATTAGTAAAAAGAATAAAATTAATAATTAATAATTTTTTATTATTAACTAACCCTAACCCTAATAAAAAATAAAAAAATGAATGCCCTAAAGAAAAATACAAATAAATAAAATTAATAATTAATAAATTATTAAAATTAATTAATTAATGAAAACATAATTATTAATTAATAAATTTATAATTTGAAAAGTAAAATTAAAAAGTAACATTTTCAAATTTCAAATTAAAAATTTCAAAATTACAAAATTTCAAATTCAAATTTCAAATTCAAGGGTTAGTGTTAGGGTTAGGGTTGAAATGTAAAATTAAAAAGTAAAAATGTAAAATTAAAAATTAGAAATTAAATTTTTCTAATTAATTAATTAGTAAAAACATAAAATTAATAATTAATAAGTTTTTATTATTACCTAACCCTAACCCAACCCTAACCCATTAAATCAAAAATAGGGGGGGTGACAATACCATATCTCGACACCTGGTGGCGCTACAGCTCCCAAACCATGTGCAATCGTCTTCCCATCCCCTAATTAGTTAATAGACCAAATTTCAGCTCTCTAGGACCAACAGAACCCAAGATATTGGGGGGGGTGACAAAACTGGGGGGTGACAGAATCGTTTTTGTCCCTATAACCTAACCCTAACCCTAACCTAACCCACTAACCCTAACCCCTAACCCTAACCCTAACCTAACCCTAACCCTAACCCTAACCTAACCTAACCCTAACCCTAAACCTAACCCTAACCCTAACCTAACCTAACCCTAACCCTAACCCTAATCTTGACTTTAACCTTAACCTAGCTTTAACTTAACCCTGGCTTTAACTTTAGCCCTAACTTAAGCTTAACCTTAGTTGACTTAACCCTAGCCTTAACCTAAACCTTAACCTTAAACTAATTTAAACTTATCAGTGGATTAGTGGACAATAGATAAGTAATTACTTGATGACGGATGTATAGGGGGAGATGAGATCGGTTAGATGTAAATATAAGGGAAAATAGAAGGATAGTTAAAAAGTGGAAATTAAAGGTTGTGATGGAATCAGATAAGATGGGTGAGTGGATAAGGGAGACTAGGCTAGGAACGAGAGGATTGAGGTTCGAGAACAGCCAATTTTTTTTTAAGGAAGATCTTCTGTGGACTAGGTAATTCAAAACTAAGGGAGCTGAGAGCCACACTAACCCTAACCCCTAACCCTAACCCTAACTAACCCTAACCCTAACCCCTAACCCTAACCCTAACCCTAATCTTGACTTTAACCTTAACCTAGCTTTAACTTAACCCTGGCTTTAACTTTAGCCCTAACTTAAGCTTAACCTTAGTTGACTTAACCCTAGCCTTAACCTAAACCCTAACCTTAAACTAATTTAAACTTATCAGTGGATTAGTGGACAATAGATAAGTAATTACTTGATGACGGATGTATAGGGGGAGATGAGATCGGTTAGATGTAAATATAAGGGAAAGTAGAAGGATAGTTAAAAAGTGGAAATTAAAGGTTGTAATGGAATCCTTATTGTTGAATTATTGTTGTTGTATTAAAAAGGTTACCGGGGTTGAGGTAGTAAGTGGGGAGATGGGAGGGAATTCTGTTGTGAAGAATTAGTTGGAAGAGAGATTGGTAGAAGCTTGTTGTGTGGAATTGAACGCAACCGCCAATCGTCGATTCCTAATTGACGGTGGGGCCTCCTTTCGAATGTCCTGGGAAACCTTGCGGTGTTAACAAGGGAACATCCGGGGAGGTAGGTAGGTATCCAGCCTCTCTGGGTCCACTAGGACAGCACGCAGGGCAGGTGACCTAGGATTAAAGGGTCTTGAATGGTTTCCAAGTCTTCTATCGGTGATTAGCACTAGAATGGTAGGGTCTGCTTTATAAGGTAATAGGTAGGAATAGATTCAAGGGATGGGATGCGGGACCAGGATTATTGAGAACGAATGTTTTTGTTTTCGATTCGCTGGTTTTGATAAATTCAGCCTGAAAATTTTCCATTCCTTAAGAATCATATAAGGTAATACAATTCAAACTTGTAAAAATAAGAATTTATTGTTGGTTCAAGCCAGAACCTGGTTTAAAACTGAGTAGTTCAAGTCAGAACACAATTCGGGCTTGTAAAAGTCAGAGAATAAGATTGTTGTTGGTTCAAGCCAGAACCCGATTTAAAACTATGAGTAGTTCGAGTCGGAACACAATTCGGGCTTGTAGGGATCAGAAAGTGAAATTATTGTTGGTTCAAACTAGAACCCGATTTAAAACTATGAGTAGTTCGAGTCAGAACACGGTTTTGTTTTCTGATTTTTACCGGTTTGAACTATTTTTGGTTCAAGCCAGAACCCGGTTTAAAACTATGAGTAGTCCAAGTCAGAACACAAATCAAACTTGGAAAAATAAGAATTTATTTTTGGTTCAAGCCAGAACCCGATTTAAAACTATGAGTAGTTCAAGTCAGAACAATTCGTACTTATAAAAATAGCAGATTTTATGATACTGGTCATAGGTCAGCTTTCCTAGAGAACACAAGTCTGGGACTGATCACCCCAAGACGGGCCACCTTGGAGGAGGGTGTATAGTGATTAAAAGGCCGAAACACCCGAGGATCCCAAGGTACACTACTGAGGATGTGTCTCTCGATAAACTTGGATAGACTACCTAACCTAACCCTAACCTTAACCTAACCCTAACCTTAACCTAACCTTAACCTAACCCTAACCCTAACCTTAACCTAACCTTAACCCTAACCTTAACCTAACCTTAACCTAACCCTAACCTTAACCTAACCCTAACCTTAACCTAACCTTAACCTTAACCTAACCTTAACCTTAACCTAACCCTAACCTTAACCTAACCCTAACCCTAATCTTAACCTAACCTTAACCTAACCCTAACCTTAACCTAACCCTAACCTTAACCTAACCCTAACCTTGACCTAACCCTAACCTTGACCCTAACCTTAACCTAACCCTAACCTTAACCTAACCCTAACCTTAACCTTAACCTAACCCTAACCTTAACCTAACCCTAACCTTGACCTAACCTAAACTTAACCCTATCCTTAACCTAACCCTAGTTGACTTAACCTTAGTTTTAATCTAAACTCTATTTTAAAATAAATCTAAATTTATCAGTGGGTCAGCGGGCAGGAGAGGCTTTTTTTATAGGGACAATAATAAAAAATGATGAAATAATAAAATGATAATAAGATAATCAAAAATGATATTTCTACAAAATTGAATAGATTTGGTTGATGAAAATGGGCATAGTACACAACAATAACTAAGACCTACCTCTTATAGGGGTTTAAAAGTAGAACAGCTTCGGGATGGATTACCCTAGGAAATAATTGGAGGTATCGGCATGATTGAGGGAGTGGGATGCTGGACCGGGATTATCGGGGATTACTCGATTCGCCGGCCCAGATAAATTTAATGTGGAAATTTCGCATTCCCTATACGACAAAGCTGCGAAGAATTATGGGCCCAGTCTGAACTATTGGCTGACAAAATGGGATCTGAGTTGGTCAAGGACGGGGAGGAACTGGGTTTGGACTGGAATCCATAGGGAATAAAAGGGATAATGTAAGAATGGTTGAGATAGAAAGGGAAACCAACTGATCCTTTCAAAAAACATGCGCCGGCCTGTGCATTTTCTGCGTTCTCCCTAAACCAAACTGGGCGGTCCGGAAACGGATCTACTCTGGGGGAGGCGTTGCTAATTCTAAATTCCTAACCCTAACCCTAACCTAACCCTAACTAACCCTAGCCCTAAATAAAATTAATAATAAATAAAATTCATAATTAATAAATTATTAAAATTAATTAATTAATAAAAACATAAAATTCATAATTATTAATTAATAAGTTTTCAATTTGAAAATTTAAATTTAAAATTTAAAATTTAAAATTTAAAATTTCAAAATTTAAATTTAAAATTTAAAATTTAAAATTTCAAAATTTCAAATTTCAAATTTCAAATTTCAACCCTAACCCTAATAAAAATAAATAAATAAATAAATAAATAAATAACAATAATAATTAATAAATTAATAAAATTAATTAATTAGTAAAAAGAATAAAATTAATAATTAATAAATTTTTATTATTAACTAACCCTAACCCTAATAAAAATTAAAAAAATGAATATAATATTCATTATATAAATATTTTATAATTTGAAAAGTAAAATTAAAAAGTAACATTTTCAAATTTCAAATTTCAAATTAAAAATTTCAAAATTACAAAATTTCAAATTCAAATTCAAGGGTTAGTGTTAGGTTAGGGTTGAAATGTAAAATTAAAAAGTAAAAATGTAAAATTAAAAATTAGAAATTAAATTTTTCAAATTTCAAATTCAAATTTCAAATTTCAACCCTAACCCTAATAAAAATAAATAAATAAATAACAATAATAATTAATAAATTAATAAAATTAATTAATTAGTAAAAACAGAAAATTAATAATTAATAAATTTTTATTATTACCTAACCCTAACCCAACCCTAACCCTAACCTAACCCTAACCCGTAACCTAACCCTAACCCTTAACCCTAACCCTAACCCTAACCCTAACCCTAACCCTAACTAACCCTAGCCCTAAATAAAATTAATAATAAATAAAATTCATAATTAATAAATTATTAAAATTAATTAATAAAAACATAAAATTAATAATTATTAATTAATAAGTTTTCAATTTGAAAATTTCAAATTAAAATTTCACATTTCAAATTTCAAATTTCAAAATTTCAAAATTTCAAATTTCAAATTTCAAATTTCAACCCTAACCCTAATAAAAATAAATAAATAAATAACAATAATAATTAATACATTAATAAAATTAATTAATTAGTAAAAAGAATAAAATTAATAATTAATAATTTTTTATTATTAACTAACCCTAACCCTAATAAAAAATAAAAAAATGAATGCCCTAAAGAAAAATACAAATAAATAAAATTAATAATTAATAAATTATTAAAATTAATTAATTAATGAAAACATAATTATTAATTAATAAATTTATAATTTGAAAAGTAAAATTAAAAAGTAACATTTTCAAATTTAAAATTTAAAATTTCAAATTTAAAATTTCAAAATTACAAAATTTCAAATTCAAATTTCAAATTCAAGGGTTAGTGTTAGGGTTAGGGTTGAAATGTAAAATTAAAAAGTAAAAATGTAAAATTAAAAATTAGAAATTAAATTTTTCTAATTAATTAATTAGTAAAAACATAAAATTAATAATTAATAAGTTTTTATTATTACCTAACCCTAACCCAACCCTAACCCATTAAATCAAAAATAGGGGGGGTGACAATACCATATCTCGACACCTGGTGGCGCTACAGCTCCCAAACCATGTGCAATCGTCTTCCCATCCCCTAATTAGTTAATAGACCAAATTTCAGCTCTCTAGGACCAACAGAACCCAAGATATTGGGGGGGGTGACAAAACTGGGGGGTGACAGAATCGTTTTTGTCCCTATAACCTAACCCTAACCCTAACCTAACCCACTAACCCTAACCCCTAACCCTAACCCTAACCTAACCCTAACCCTAACCCTAACCTAACCTAACCTAACCTAACCCTAACCCTAACCCTAACCTAACCCTAACCCTAACCCTAAACCTAACCCTAACCCTAACCTAACCTAACCCTAACCCTAACCCTAATCTTGACTTTAACCTTAACCTAGCTTTAACTTAACCCTGGCTTTAACTTTAGCCCTAACTTAAGCTTAACCTTAGTTGACTTAACCCTAGCCTTAACCTAAACCTTAACCTTAAACTAATTTAAACTTATCAGTGGATTAGTGGACAATAGATAAGTAATTACTTGATGACGGATGTATAGGGGGAGATGAGATCGGTTAGATGTAAATATAAGGGAAAATAGAAGGATAGTTAAAAAGTGGAAATTAAAGGTTGTGATGGAATCAGATAAGATGGGTGAGTGGATAAGGGAGACTAGGCTAGGAACGAGAGGATTGAGGATGGGATGCGGGACCAGGATTATTGAGAACGAATGTTTTTGTTTTCGATTCGCTGGTTTTGATAAATTCAGCCTGAAAATTTTCCATTCCTTAAGAATCATATAAGGTAATACAATTCAAACTTGTAAAAATAAGAATTTATTGTTGGTTCAAGCCAGAACCTGGTTTAAAACTGAGTAGTTCAAGTCAGAACACAATTCGGGCTTGTAAAAGTCAGAGAATAAGATTGTTGTTGGTTCAAGCCAGAACCCGATTTAAAACTATGAGTAGTTCGAGTCGGAACACAATTCGGGCTTGTAGGGATCAGAAAGTGAAATTATTGTTGGTTCAAACTAGAACCCGATTTAAAACTATGAGTAGTTCGAGTCAGAACACGGTTTTGTTTTCTGATTTTTACCGGTTTGAACTATTTTTGGTTCAAGCCAGAACCCGGTTTAAAACTATGAGTAGTCCAAGTCAGAACACAAATCAAACTTGGAAAAATAAGAATTTATTTTTGGTTCAAGCCAGAACCCGATTTAAAACTATGAGTAGTTCAAGTCAGAACAATTCGTACTTATAAAAATAGCAGATTTTATGATACTGGTCATAGGTCAGCTTTCCTAGAGAACACAAGTCTGGGACTGATCACCCCAAGACGGGCCACCTTGGAGGAGGGTGTATAGTGATTAAAAGGCCGAAACACCCGAGGATCCCAAGGTACACTACTGAGGATGTGTCTCTCGATAAACTTGGATAGACTACCTAACCTAACCCTAACCTTAACCTAACCCTAACCTTAACCTAACCTTAACCTAACCCTAACCCTAACCTTAACCTAACCTTAACCCTAACCTTAACCTAACCTTAACCTAACCCTAACCTTAACCTAACCCTAACCTTAACCTAACCTTAACCTAACCTTAACCTTAACCTAACCCTAACCTTAACCTAACCCTAATCTTAACCTAACCTTAACCTAACCCTAACCTTAACCTAACCCTAACCTTAACCTAACCCTAACCTTGACCTAACCCTAACCTTGACCCTAACCTTAACCTAACCCTAACCTTAACCTAACCCTAACCTTAACCTTAACCTAACCCTAACCTTAACCTAACCCTAACCTTGACCTAACCTAAACTTAACCCTATCCTTAACCTAACCCTAGTTGACTTAACCTTAGTTTTAATCTAAACTCTATTTTAAAATAAATCTAAATTTATCAGTGGGTCAGCGGGCAGGAGAGGCTTTTTTTATAGGGACAATAATAAAAAATGATGAAATAATAAAATGATAATAAGATAATCAAAAATGATATTTCTACAAAATTGAATAGATTTGGTTGATGAAAATGGGCATAGTACACAACAATAACTAAGACCTACCTCTTATAGGGGTTTAAAAGTAGAACAGCTTCGGGATGGATTACCCTAGGAAATAATTGGAGGTATCGGCATGATTGAGGGAGTGGGATGCTGGACCGGGATTATCGGGGATTACTCGATTCGCCGGCCCAGATAAATTTAATGTGGAAATTTCGCATTCCCTATACGACAAAGCTGCGAAGAATTATGGGCCCAGTCTGAACTATTGGCTGACAAAATGGGATCTGAGTTGGTCAAGGACGGGGAGGAACTGGGTTTGGACTGGAATCCATAGGGAATAAAAGGGATAATGTAAGAATGGTTGAGATAGAAAGGGAAACCAACTGATCCTTTCAAAAAACATGCGCCGGCCTGTGCATTTTCTGCGTTCTCCCTAAACCAAACTGGGCGGTCCGGAAACGGATCTACTCTGGGGGAGGCGTTGCTAATTCTAAATTCCTAACCCTAACCCTAACCTAACCCTAACTAACCCTAGCCCTAAATAAAATTAATAATAAATAAAATTCATAATTAATAAATTATTAAAATTAATTAATTAATAAAAACATAAAATTAATAATTATTAATTAATAAGTTTTCAATTTGAAAATTTAAATTTAAAATTTAAAATTTAAAATTTCAAAATTTCAAATTTCAAATTTCAAATTTCAACCCTAACCCTAATAAAAATAAATAAATAAATAAATAAATAAATAACAATAATAATTAATAAATTAATAAAATTAATTAATTAGTAAAAAGAATAAAATTAATAATTAATAAATTTTTATTATTAACTAACCCTAACCCTAATAAAAATTAAAAAAATGAATATAATAATTATTATAATTAATATATAATTATAATTAGGTAATAATTATTACCTAACCCTAACCCAACCCTAACCCTAACCTAACCCTAACCCGTAACCTAACCCTAACCCTTAACCCTAACCCTAACCCTAACCCTAACCCTAACTAACCCTAGCCCTAAATAAAATTAATAATAAATAAAATTCATAATTAATAAATTATTAAAATTAATTAATAAAAACATAAAATTAATAATTATTAATTAATAAGTTTTCAATTTGAAAATTTCAAATTAAAATTTCACATTTCAAATTTCAAATTTCAAAATTTCAAAATTTCAAATTTCAAATTTCAAATTTCAACCCTAACCCTAATAAAAATAAATAAATAAATAACAATAATAATTAATACATTAATAAAATTAATTAATTAGTAAAAAGAATAAAATTAATAATTAATAATTTTTTATTATTAACTAACCCTAACCCTAATAAAAAATAAAAAAATGAATGCCCTAAAGAAAAATACAAATAAATAAAATTAATAATTAATAAATTATTAAAATTAATTAATTAATGAAAACATAATTATTAATTAATAAATTTATAATTTGAAAAGTAAAATTAAAAAGTAACATTTTCAAATTTCAAATTTCAAATTTCAAATTAAAAATTTCAAAATTACAAAATTTCAAATTCAAATTTCAAATTCAAGGGTTAGCGTTAGGGTTAGGGTTGAAATGTAAAATTAAAAAGTAAAAATGTAAAATTAAAAATTAGAAATTAAATTTTTCAAATTTCAAATTCAAATTTCAAATTTCAACCCTAACCCTAATAAAAATAAATAAATAAATAACAATAATAATTAATAAATTAATAAAATTAATTAATTAGTAAAAACATAAAATTAATAATTAATAAGTTTTTATTATTACCTAACCCTAACCCAACCCTAACCCATTAAATCAAAAATAGGGGGGGTGACAATACCATATCTCGACACCTGGTGGCGCTACAGCTCCCAAACCATGTGCAATCGTCTTCCCATCCCCTAATTAGTTAATAGACCAAATTTCAGCTCTCTAGGACCAACAGAACCCAAGATATTGGGGGGGGTGACAAAACTGGGGGGTGACAGAATCGTTTTTGTCCCTATAACCTAACCCTAACCCTAACCTAACCCACTAACCCTAACCCCTAACCCTAACCCTAACCCTAACCTAACCTAACCCTAACCCTAACCTAACCTAACCTAACCCTAACCCTAACCTAACCCTAACCCTAACCCTAAACCTAACCCTAACCCTAACCTAACCTAACCCTAACCCTAACCCTAATCTTGACTTTAACCTTAACCTAGCTTTAACTTAACCCTGGCTTTAACTTTAGCCCTAACTTAAGCTTAACCTTAGTTGACTTAACCCTAGCCTTAACCTAAACCTTAACCTTAAACTAATTTAAACTTATCAGTGGATTAGTGGACAATAGATAAGTAATTACTTGATGACGGATGTATAGGGGGAGATGAGATCGGTTAGATGTAAATATAAGGGAAAGTAGAAGGATAGTTAAAAAGTGGAAATTAAAGGTTGCGATGGAATCAGATAAGATGGGTGAGTGGATAAGGGAGCCTAGGCTAGGAATGAGAGGATTGAGGTTCGAGACCAGCCAATTTTTTTTGAAGGAAAATCTTCTGTGGACTAGGTAATTCAAAACTAAGGGAGCTGAGAGCCACACTAACCCTAACCCCTAACCCTAACCCTAACTAACCCTAACCCTAACCCCTAACCCTAACCCTAACCCTAATCTTGACTTTAACCTTAACCTAGCTTTAACTTAACCCTGGCTTTAACTTTAGCCCTAACTTAAGCTTAACCTTAGTTGACTTAACCCTAGCCTTAACCTAAACCCTAACCTTAAACTAATTTAAACTTATCAGTGGATTAGTGGACAATAGATAAGTAATTACTTGATGACGGATGTATAGGGGGAGATGAGATCGGTTAGATGTAAATATAAGGGAAAGTAGAAGGATAGTTAAAAAGTGGAAATTAAAGGTTGTAATGGAATCCTTATTGTTGAATTATTGTTGTTGTATTAAAAAGGTTACCGGGGTTGAGGTAGTAAGTGGGGAGATGGGAGGGAATTCTGTTGTGAAGAATTAGTTGGAAGAGAGATTGGTAGAAGCTTGTTTCGATTCGCTGGTTTTGATAAATTCAGCCTGAAAATTTTCCATTCCTTAAGAATCATATAAGGTAATACAATTCAAACTTGTAAAAATAAGAATTTATTGTTGGTTCAAGCCAGAACCTGGTTTAAAACTGAGTAGTTCAAGTCAGAACACAATTCGGGCTTGTAAAAGTCAGAGAATAAGATTGTTGTTGGTTCAAGCCAGAACCCGATTTAAAACTATGAGTAGTTCGAGTCGGAACACAATTCGGGCTTGTAGGGATCAGAAAGTGAAATTATTGTTGGTTCAAACTAGAACCCGATTTAAAACTATGAGTAGTTCGAGTCAGAACACGGTTTTGTTTTCTGATTTTTACCGGTTTGAACTATTTTTGGTTCAAGCCAGAACCCGGTTTAAAACTATGAGTAGTCCAAGTCAGAACACAAATCAAACTTGGAAAAATAAGAATTTATTTTTGGTTCAAGCCAGAACCCGATTTAAAACTATGAGTAGTTCAAGTCAGAACAATTCGTACTTATAAAAATAGCAGATTTTATGATACTGGTCATAGGTCAGCTTTCCTAGAGAACACAAGTCTGGGACTGATCACCCCAAGACGGGCCGCCTTGGAGGAGGGTGTATAGTGATTAAAAGGCCGAAACACACCCGAGGATCCCAAGGTACACTACTGAGGATGTGTCTCTCGATAAACTTGGATAGACTACCTAACCCTAACCTTAACCTAACCCTAACCTTAACCTAACCTTAACCTAACCCTAACCCTAACCTTAACCTAACCTTAACCCTAACCTTAACCTAACCTTAACCTAACCCTAACCTTAACCTAACCCTAACCCTAATCTTAACCTAACCCTAACCTTAACCTAACCCTAACCTTAACCTAACCCTAACCTTGACCTAACCCTAACCTTGACCCTAACCTTAACCTAACCCTAACCTTAACCTAACCTTAGAAGAAAGAAGAACCTCTGCGAAGAATTATGGGCCCAGTCTGAACTATTGGCTGACAAAATGGGATCTGAGTTGGTCAAGGACGGGGAGGAACTGGGTTTGGACTGGAATCCATAGGGAATAAAAGGGATAATGTAAGAATGGTTGAGATAGAAAGGGAAACCAGCTGATCCTTTCAAAAAACATGCGCCGGCCTGTGCATTTTCTGCGTTCTCCCTAAACCAAACTGGGCGGTCCGGAAACGGATCTACTCTGGGGGAGGTGTTGCTAATTCTAAATTCCTAACCCTAACCCTAACCTAACCCTAACCCTAACTAACCCTAGCCCTAAATAAAATTAATAATAAATAAAATTCATAATTAATAAATTATTAAAATTAATTAATTAATAAAAACATAAAATTAATAATTATTAATTAATAAGTTTTCAATTTGAAAATTTAAAATTAAAATTTAAAATTTAAAATTTCAACATTTCAAAATTTCAAATTTCAAATTTCAACCCTAACCCTAATAAAAATAAATAAATAAATAACAATAATAATTAATAAATTAATAAAATTAATTAATTAGTAAAAAGAATAAAATTAATAATTAATAAATTTTTATTATTAACTATCCCTAACCCTAATAAAAGTTAAAAAAATGAATATAATATTCATTATATAAATATTATATAATTTGAAAAGTAAAATTAAAAAGTAACATTTTCAAATTTCAAATTTCAAATTTCAAATTAAAAATTTCAAAATTACAAAATTTCAAATTCAAATTCAAGGGTTAGTGTTAGGTTAGGGTTGAAATGTAAATTTAAAAAGTAAAAATGTAAAATTAAAAATTAGAAATTAAATTTTTCAAATTTCAAATTCAAATTTCAAATTTCAACCCTAACCCTAATAAAAATAAATAAATAAATAACAATAATAACTAATAAATTAATAAAATTAATTAATTAGTAAAAACAGAAAATTAATAATTAATAAATTTTTATTATTACCTAACCCTAACCCTAACCCAACCCTAACCTAACCCTAACCCTAACCCGTAACCTAACCCTAACCCTTAACCCTAACCCTAACCCTAACCCTAACTAACCCTAGCCCTAAATAAAATTAATAATAAATAAAATTCATAATTAATAAATTATTAAAATTAATTAATAAAAAACATAAAATTAATAATTATTAATTAATAAGTTTTCAATTTGAAAATTTCAAATTAAAATTTCTAATTTCAAATTTCAAAATTTCAAATTTCAAATTTCAACCCTAACCCTAATAAAAATAAATAAATAAATAACAATAATAATTAATAAATTAATAAAATTAATTAATTAGTAAAAAGAATAAAATTAATAATTAATAAATTTTTATTATTAACTAACCCTAACCCTAATAAAAAATAAAAAAATGAATGCCCTAAAGAAAAATACAAATAAATAAAATTAATAATTAATAAATTATTAAAATTAATTAATTAATGAAAACATAATTATTAATTAATAAATTTATAATTTGAAAAGTAAAATTAAAAAGTAACATTTTCAAATTTCAAATTTCAAATTTCAAATTAAAAATTTCAAAATTACAAAATTTCAAATTCAAATTCAAGGGTTAGTGTTAGGTTAGGGTTGAAATGTAAAATTAAAAAGTAAAAATGTAAAATTAAAAATTAGAAATTAAATTTTTCAAATTTCAAATTCAAATTTCAAATTTCAACCCTAACCCTAATAAAAAAAAAATAAATAACAATAATAATTAATAAATTAATAAAATTAATTAATTAGTAAAAACAGAAAATTAATAATTAATAAATTTTTATTATTACCTAACCCTAACCCAACCCTAACCTAACCCTAACCCTAACCCGTAACCTAACCCTAACCCTTAACCCTAACCCTAACCCTAACCCTAACTAACCCTAGCCCTAAATAAAATTAATAATAAATAAAATTCATAATTAATAAATTATTAAAATTAATTAATAAAAACATAAAATTAATAATTATTAATTAATACGTTTTCAATTTGAAAATTTCAAATTAAAATTTCTAATTTCAAATTTCAAAATTTCAAAATTTCAAATTTCAAATTTCAAATTTCAACCCTAACCCTAATAAAAATAAATAAATAAATAACAATAATAATTAATAAATTAATAAAATTAATTAATTAGTAAAAAGAATAAAATTAATAATTAATAAATTTTTATTATTAACTAACCCTAACCCTAATAAAAAATAAAAAAATGAATGCCCTAAAGAAAAATACAAATAAATAAAATTAATAATTAATAAATTATTAAAATTAATTAATTAATGAAAACATAATTATTAATTAATAAATTTATAATTTGAAAAGTAAAATTAAAAAGTAACATTTTCAAATTTCAAATTTCAAATTAAAAATTTCAAAATTACAAAATTTCAAATTCAAATTTCAAATTCAAGGGTTAGTGTTAGGGTTAGGGTTGAAATGTAAAATTAAAAACTAAAAATGTAAAATTAAAAATTAGAAATTAAATTTTTCAAATTTCAAATTCAAATTTCAAATTTCAACCCTAACCCTAATAAAAATAAATAAATAAATAACAATAATAATTAATAAATTAATAAAATTAATTAATTAGTAAAAACATAAAATTTAATAATTAAGTTTTTATTATTACCTAACCCTAACCCAACCCTAACCCTAACCCATTAAATCAAAAATAGGGGGGGTGACAATACCATATCTCGACACCTGGTGGCGCTACAGCTCCCAAACCATGTGCAATCGTCTTCCCATCCCCTAATTAGTTAATAGACCAAATTTCAGCTCTCTAGGACAAACAGAACCCAAGATATTGGGGGGGGGTGACAAAACTGGGGGGTGACAGAATCGTTTTTGTCCCTAACCTAACCCTAACCCTAACCCTAACCCTAACTAACCCTAACCCTAACCCTAACCCAACCCTAACCCTAACCCTAACTAACCCTAACCCTAACCCTAACCCTAACCCTAACTCTAACCCTAACCCTAACTAACCCTAACCCTAACCCTAACCTAACCCTAACCCTAACCCTAACTAACCCTAACCCTAACCCTAACCCAACCCTAACCCTAACTAACCCTAACCCTAACCCTAACCCTAACCCTAACCTAACTCTAACTAACCCTAGCCCTAAATAAAATTAATAATAAATAAAATTCATAATTAATAAATTATTAAAATTAATTAATAAAAACATAAAATTAATAATTATTAATTAATACGTTTTCAATTTGAAAATTTCAAATTAAAATTTCTAATTTCAAATTTCAAAATTTCAAAATTTCAAATTTCAAATTTCAAATTTCAACCCTAACCCTAATAAAAATAAATAAATAAATAACAATAATAATTAATAAATTAATAAAATTAATTAATTAGTAAAAAGAATAAAATTAATAATTAATAAATTTTTATTATTAACTAACCCTAACCCTAATAAAAAATAAAAAAAATGAATGCCCTAAAGAAAAATACAAATAAATAAAATTAATAATTAATAAATTATTAAAATTAATTAATTAATGAAAACATAATTATTAATTAATAAATTTATAATTTGAAAAGTAAAATTAAAAAGTAACATTTTCAAATTTCAAATTTCAAATTAAAAATTTCAAAATTACAAAATTTCAAATTCAAATTTCAAATTCAAGGGTTAGTGTTAGGGTTAGGGTTGAAATGTAAAATTAAAAACTAAAAATGTAAAATTAAAAATTAGAAATTAAATTTTTCAAATTTCAAATTCAAATTTCAAATTTCAACCCTAACCCTAATAAAAATAAATAAATAAATAACAATAATAATTAATAAATTAATAAAATTAATTAATTAGTAAAAACATAAAATTTAATAATTAAGTTTTTATTATTACCTAACCCTAACCCAACCCTAACCCTAACCCATTAAATCAAAAATAGGGGGGTGACAATACCATATCTCGACACCTGGTGGCGCTACAGCTCCCAAACCATGTGCAATCGTCTTCCCATCCCCTAATTAGTTAATAGACCAAATTTCAGCTCTCTAGGACAAACAGAACCCAAGATATTGGGGGGGGGTGACAAAACTGGGGGGTGACAGAATCGTTTTTGTCCCTATAACCTAACCCTAACCCTAACCCTAACTAACCCTAACCCTAACCCTAACCCAACCCTAACCCTAACCCTAACTAACCCTAACCCTAACCCTAACCCTAACCCTAACTCTAACCCTAACCCTAACTAACCCTAACCCTAACCCTAACCTAACCCTAACCCTAACCCTAACTAACCCTAACCCTAACCCTAACCCAACCCTAACCCTAACTAACCCTAACCCTAACCCTAACCCTAACCCTAACCCTAACTCTAACCCTAACCCTAACCCTAACTAACCCTAACCCTAACCCTAACCTAACCCTAACCCTAACCCTAACCCTAACCTAACCCTAACCCTAACCCTAACCCTAACCCTAACCTAACCCTAACCCTAACCCTAACCCTAACTCTAACTCTAACTAACTCTAACCCTAACCCTAACCCTCTAACCCTAACCCTAACCCTAACCCTAACCCTAACCTAACCCTAACTAACCCTAACCCTAACCCTAAACCCTAACCCTAACCCTAACCCATTAAATCAAAAATAGGAGGGGTGGCAATACCATATCTCGACACCTGGTGGCGCTACAGCTCCCAAACCATGTGCAATCGTCTATGGGGATGACAGGGCAGGTGACCGTGACACCCGTGATATGCAACAGATTTAAATATTCATTACATGTTTTTTATTATTACATTTTTATTCAACATAAAGCACTGGCATTCCTTCTAAAACCTAACCTGCCTACAAAATCCATTACTGATTCTACTACTGATGTCACCACTATGTTCAGTTTATTTTTGTTGGTGGACTTTTAGTTTGTAATCGTTTAGTAGTTACCATGGTCACTGTTATTTGTTGTTTTATTGTTTTTGCTGTGTTGGATTAACAATATCTTGTTTGAGTTTATTTAAATGGTACCTTTTCCTGCTCTCGTGGTTTACATTTCTGAGTTTCTCTACTCTGTTGGATTCTTACTTGTTTGAATTATTGTTGTTAAACTACATGTTGGAACTTAATTCATCGTCATCGTGCCTTCTTCTGCAACACACCGTGACATCTGCTACATATATCCATGAACACAGTGTTAAATGACAGTGTGATGGCCCACAATGCGGCCACACATCTAAGTGACCGTGGTGGGGCTGTGTGGAGAACAGCGGAGGTTCGAGTTCCGTCATCTGAAGGGCCGGCGAGCCGCTTCCACCGCTCTTTAGTTCCACTAGCCAGTACCATTTGACTAATGAACTATAGGGAGGATTTAGATATTTAAGTTGGCGTTTTTTCTAATTTTGTACTTTAAGTGTATTTTGATTTGGTTTCTTTTCTAAGATTATATATAAATCTTTATTTCAATGATTTAAATGGTTTGTATATTTTGGTTATTGTGTTTAGTATTTTGTCTTTTTTGTTTCTTTGCCCCTCTTGTGTGTGATTTGGACTAGTCCGCTTGTATAAATGTGTTTCCATTGTCTCATTAGTTGGGTCAGTTCAGTTTTGCTTGTCATGTGTTTAGTAGTCTAAGTCTAAGTCTAAGTCTAAGTCTAAGTCTTTTGATTTATTTTGTGAAATTTTGAGTTTCTTTAATTTTCTAAGTGCTTTATTGGATTAATTAAACCTTTCTTTTTGGGAAACTATTTTTTCCTGTGCCCCTAATTTCCTTTGACTGCTGGGTCCCTCACAGTGTTCAATACCAACACTTCACAGATATAGCAATGAGATGTGTGTTTGATAGATGAAGGGATCTGCTTCGGTTCAGCGGCACGCAGCACAAGTTAAAGTGCCCTTATTATGCTCTTTTCAATTTTCATAATTCTGTTTAGGAGCTCTCCTATGTAAGGTTTCAATGCATCAATGGTCAAAAAGAGTTTCATTTTCTCATAATATATATTGCACATCACATTTTTCCACAGGGAAGTGATTTGGGATTCTGAGAGACTTGAGAAGGCGTTTTTATCCTCAGGCAAGCTGGTACTTTTAACCCATGTATAAACATACATCACAGACAGACACATACTTTATCATATACTGATTTTATTTATACTTTTGTTTTGGTTTTGTTTGAATTAATACTATTGTTGCTAGTATTTTTGCATTGTGAGATGAGAAACTAGGGAAAACCATTTCACTACATTGCATCACGTGAATGTATGTGACAAATAAAGAACCTTGAACTTGGCATTTGTGCAGCAGTGTTAAATTATTACACACTCATTGTTTCCCTGCATCTCTCAGGATTGAACTCTGTTGGCTTGACATTTCGAGGGTATTCCAGAGAGCGAAGTTAACTTACCGTCACATTTACCCTGAATTCTCGGTCAATTAACCCAAACCTTTCTTCCTCGAGGTATGCTGGTTTTAAAACCGCGCGCAGGATTAAGTTCAGTCAACCCAGAGGACGTTCTCCAGACATTCTGACCCGAACCCTAACTTCCTCCTTCTAAACCTTTTGTTTAATTCCGATTTACATCACCTACTTAGTGCACGTCGCCACTTATTTGGTGGTTGTGTAATCATTTTTCAATCTTTTAATTTAATAAGTCATCTTTATTTACTGAGAATAAGAATGATATTGTCTATTGGATGCTAATTATTTAGTAAGATATCACATATGTATTTTATTATAGAAATTATAGCATGCTAAATTTGTTATGTAGTTCGTTATATACTAAATATGTGCTAATATATATATATATATATATATATATTTACCCTAACCCTACATAACTGTAACTATATAACAAATTTAGTCACATTCATGTAATTATATTAGTTGTATAACACACACATCTCTTAAGCAAACTAACCCTGGAGCATGAGCCACTCCGGAGCAGGTTATGTTCAGAGAGTAAGTTGCTATGGCTACTGACATACCCCGAAAGTTACCTCCCTTATATGCTTACTTACTCTTAAACATACCTGGGTATGTCACATAACCTGCTTTCTGGAATACACCCCTGGATAGCAGTCGTAAACATCTTAATTTATGTTGTTTCTTGATTCTCTTCTTAATAATGTCTTAATATAGCCTATCAAATATTCATGTACTTATGTTCTGTGCTGTTTTGTCATCTCAATGTTTTTATGTCACAGGACAATGTTGCGGAGCATTAATCGGTAACTCTTTACAACAAGGTTTCATTTGTTAACATTAGTTAAAGGGATTGTTCACCCAAAAATGTCAATTCTCCCATGATTTACTCACAATCAAGCCATCCTAGGCATAGGCGGAGTTTGGGGGGGTCTGGGGGGGGCAGTGCCCCCCCAGTCCAGAGCCAATTAATGCCTGTCTTGTGCTTTGAATATTTTTTTTTTATTACAGAATTCAAATTTTCTCGTTTTATTAGTCTTATCTTATTAGTTATGTGTATAGAATGAGTAAGATATGGCTAATTAATTTTTAATTACTGTAGCTTTATTACATTCTCCCGCGATTTGTGAATCTCAAAGTATCGCGGTACGTGAGTGGACGCTCTTCTCGTTCTTTTTTACGCGCTGAATAAACAAAATGGACATTCGTCGTTTTTTTTTTTAATAAATCCACTACTAAAAGTGTGGAGTTTTCTAATTCTACTTCAACTATTGCTGCTAATACTACCACAGCAATCGAGGCCGCATCAGAGAACAACGCCGGTTCTGCATTAGGTAAGATATTGTAATGTCTGAAGTAGTTCTATGACAGGTCAAGGGAGGCTCTGTTTATGAACTTTAATCGGAACGAAGAACACACTGTAATCAGTCCCTCCAGAAAAACGCGATTATGCGATCGCTTGATTTCATGCATAATCAGCTAAAGTCCGCATATTTATGCGGGGGTCACATTTTTTCAAATATGCCGCACTTTCGCCGCATAAATTGCCGATTTCAGCAAGAAAAATATGCTATGATTTCATTTTCGGTGCAAAAAAAAGTCTCATATATCTTAGCAGAAAGTTGAAAATGTTGCGTTTACTTCACACAATTAAAGCGCCATTATTTTCCCCCTGTTGCCATGGGAACCTTATGAAGTGACGTAATTACGCGACGTGAACGTCATCTGTAAAGCCCGCGGTGAAACCATGATGAAGCACGCCAATAATTCTCATTCTCAACAAAAATAAGCTCAAAAGACCGCGCGAAGCAGTTTCCCAGTGTGTTACATGAAGCTGTATATTAGTAGTGTGTAAAATAATTTACGTTGCAGTAAGAGATTACACTTTGTGCACTGGAAGCACTTCATTTAACAGAAGATGTCTGTTTTGTATAGCTACCTCTGTTAAACAGGAAGCACACATTTTATTTTTTTATATTTTATTTATTCATTTTTACAGAAGTTGAATATTCCTTTTGTAAAGCGACAGAACTTGTTTGACTCAATGTTTTGTAATTTTGAGTCATGTGTTCATGAAGGTCTGAAATAAAACAGAATGAGAGCTTCAATATTCTGTGATTTAGTAATTCTGCCTCTTTACATGAAGGCAGTATCTAGTGAGAACAGGGTGTGGGGGGAATCACCTTTTTTCCCCCCTCTTTTGCATCAAAAACCGCAGTTTTTGCAAGTTCCCGCAATTTCGTCGCATAAAATTGCAAAAATATCCCGCATATTCCATCGCGTTTTTTAAGAAAACGTGCCGCATAATCAAGGATTTTTGCCCGCAACAATCACAAAGAAATCCCGCGTTTTTCTGGAGGGACTGTGTAACAAGCGCACCCGTCTAACACACTCGCTTTTTTTCGCCGCACTTCTGACCTCCCCGCGTTAACCCTATCACTGCAGATGCAAAACAAAACAGCAACTATAAAGAGTCTGTTCTATTCGCTATTCTTTGTATAAAGTCATTGTTCATTGTAAATGTATTTTATATGTAGAATGTATGATATATAAATATGATATAAAAAAAAAATCTGAGCTCGTGGTCTGCTGGCCTGGTAGGTGCCCCCCCAAGCACAAAAGTGAAACTCCGCCTATGATCCTAGGTGTATAGTAGAAGTATTTCCCTTGTCCTCGTGTGCCTAATTTGTTAATTATTTGAGAGAACTGAGGCACCTGCGGCTGTGTCACGTGACAGAATCAAAGCGTTTCCTTTGGACTATAATTCCCAGCGTTCATAGCGTATCAGAACACGGAAGCGCCGCAGTCGTTCATCGTGAAAGTGCTGCTGTCGAAAATGTGGTAAAACACCAACAAAAACATTACAATTCATACATCTAATTTAACTTTCATTTTCTTTAATGCCGAACCGTCAGACAGGCTAAACTCTGTCATTTCTTGTACTTGAAGCCGTCTCGTTTGTTGTGTTGACATTTTAGCTCGTGCTGTCGTGTTTTTGTTTATTGTACAGAAAACAAACACTCGTTAAAATGAATAGGTCTTTAATACGGAATATTCACGGAAATCGGCAAATAACGTGGAAGTGATTACTCATAAAATGCAGTTATTTTTCATTGACGACACGCAGTGTCTGACGATCAACTCGTTAGATTTAAATATGGACATCTAATTGTATATATTGTCTATTTCTATATTTCTTGAAAGGATGAAGTGGGATTGTCATAGCTGATCAAATCCCAGCGTTCAAAGGGCAGCATTAGATCTTTATTGTACTTAACTGTTTCTGACAGTCTTTTCCATGTCATCTAAGCAGTGATCGTCATCTGAACATGTTTATGATTGATTTTTTTTTTTTTTTATGTTTTTTGAGTCACAGTGTTAGAATCTGTTTGTCAGGGTAAAGAATAACTGCACCGTTGTATACAAGTGACCTCTGTGTGTGTGGATCATGATGAGGAATTCTGACCATTCTTAGACCGTAAACGCACGTCTGTATGTGCAGGTGTTGGCGCGTTTGAGGACGACATGGTGCCTGAACATGGGAAGCAGCAGAAACGCTCGTCGCAGCCGTCTAATACTGAGGGCGACGTGGACGGATCGTTCGTGTTTGAAGCCCAAGAGGCCTGGAAGGTCTTCCACAACTCACTCAGGCAGTTTTATGAGAACAGAGAACTCTGTGACGTCACTCTGAAGGTATCTGGCCAGCGCTGTGCTCCGTGTCTGCAGCGATGTCCGAATGAGGTCATGCTAAATTTCTCTCTTTTCTTTTTCACTGAAGGTTGGAAACAGACTCATACCATGTCACAAACTAGTTCTGGCCTGCGTTGTTCCATACTTCCGTGCCATGTTCCTCTCAGACATGGCTGAGGCCAAACAGGACCTGATTGAGATACGGGATTTCGATGCTGATGCCATCCAGGACCTGGTGGGTTTCGCCTACTCCTCTCGACTCAAGCTGACGGTGGATAACGTTCAGCCGTTGCTGTACGCGGCGTGTATCCTGCAGGTGGAGCTGATCGCCCGTGCCTGTTGTGAGTACATGAAGGCTCATTTCCACCCCTCCAACTGTCTGGCCGTCCGCACGTTTGCCGAGAGTCACAACAGGGTGGACCTGATGGACATGGCCGACCGTTACGCCTGTGAGCATTTCAGTGAAGTGGTGGAGTGTGAGGACTTCATCTGCGTTTCACCACAGCACCTGAAAACCCTGCTGGCCTCCAGTGACCTCAACATTCAGTCTGAGGCTCAAGTGTACAACGCCGCAGTCAAATGGCTGAGAGCAAATCTGAAACACCACGACGTCTGGCTGGATCAGATCATGTCTCAGGTCAGCCGCTCAGAGCTGCGACGGGTTTGGTTGGTTGGGGATCACGTGTTACAAGGTCTTAGGTCAGATCTCTAATGTGTGGACGTTTACCTGCTGAAATATCCTGCCATGTCCTGCTTCCATGCCAAACCACCAGATCCCAAAAACAAATTGGCCATGAAGTCCAACAAAAGTATCAGTTTGGCTGGACCTGTGGAAACGTGCCGCATGATCTGGTTTCCCTGTGTAATCCTGAGTTGCATTTCAGAAACACGCTTGGATCTTTTGGTCTTGTTAGCAAATTCATTGAAAGGTTCTTGTATTCACGCGAGTTTATTTTTCCTGATTTGTTCTTTATCTGATGGAAGCGTTGTGATGGGCTTTTCTCTCACAGGTGCGTCTTCCTCTGCTGCCGGTGGATTTCCTCACAGCCACTGTTGCCAAAGAGGAAACAATCAAGGCCAATCTGAACTGCAGAGATCTTTTGGATGAGGCTCGCAATTATCATTTGCACCTTAGTAACAAGAGCGTTCCTGACTTTGAGTATTCTGTCCGTACGACACCCCGCAAACACACCGCAGGTCAGGACATTCGGCTCTTTTTCACACTTGTGTAGTTACTCTTTTCTGTCATTAAACATTTTAACCTCTCACAATCTGCTGTACTTTGACAGGCGTGTTGTTCTGTGTTGGGGGACGGGGCGGTTCCGGTGACCCGTTCCGCAGTATCGAGTGTTACTCCATCAGTAAAAACAGCTGGTTCTTCGGGCCTGAAATGAACAGCAGACGGAGACACGTGGGAGTGATTTCAGTGGCGGGTGAGAAGGAGATATGAAAAGCAAATAAGAGAAGCATTGATTTAAAAAGAGAACTTTCAAAATGGCTCCAAGATGAAAATATTCTATTTATTGTCAAGAGACACTTTCACTTATTACGTCCTTTTTCAGGTGGCCTTTCGATTTGAAGGTTTAGACATCAGCATAGAGGCAATATGAACTGCGCGATTATATCTTAATCTTTGTTACCTGAGCATCTTCCATGCACCAGTCCAACCAGCGGCTTTAGAGACCAGTGTGTGACGTTGCCTAATGCTGTAGACTCTACTCTACATGTGCGTATTAGAATGCAGTGTACTAATACAGGCGTCCAATTTTTTTTATATCAACTATGCATTCCTTTAATGTACATGGTGAACAGCAACTCCACACTGAACTTGTGATCGATATGACATCTCTTCATTTACTGTTACAAACTGAAAACGGTCAGATAAGTATGATTTGAATCATGCAATTTCACTAATGCCAACATAATTTGAGTCCATTCAAAAGAATGTGGTGATCGATTGTGTTGAATGCAGCACTAAGATCCAGTAACGCTAATAGAGATACAACCACCATCTGATGAGGAGAGCAAATCATTTGTAACTCTAATGACCAAGACCAATGAAGTAATATTAAGAAGAGGATCTATGGCTTATGGAAGCATCTCTTTCAGGAGCTTAGTTGGTATAGAGTCTACCATTCATTAGTGCAATTATAAATTTCCAAAAGCTGCATGTTCCCTGCTTGACCCCTTCAGTAAAGAAATGACACCTCTTTAAATATGTTGTTTCCAGTAATATCATTAAGGAACTATCCTACTGACAAAAGTGAGCGAGTACAATATAATACTTAAACAATAAAAAATATACAGTCAGTTATCATTATCAAGATATTGATTTTTGTCCATATCAAGCATCCCTAACTGGTTAAATAATTCACAATGGCTCTGAACATCTGCACCTTCCAGCACTGTTAAAAATGAATCCGAATCAGTACGCAAGTAAAAACTAAAGTGAATACTCGAACCTCCTGCTTGCAACATATTACACAAACCCATGACTAAAATTCCAGATTCATTCATTTACAGGCAAGGTTTATGCTGTTGGCGGCCATGACGGCAATGAGCACCTCGGGAGCATGGAGATGTTTGATCCACACACCAACAAGTGGATGATGAAGGCATCCATGAACACAAAACGGTATGACAAACTCACCTAGTTCATTAAATGTATAGTTTTAATTCATTTTTATGTTTAATTAATATTTATGGTGTATATATGGTATTAATCTGTACATATGCCAGCAAAGTAAAGATATAGTAAGTATTGAAACGGATGAAGGGGAGATGATGCGGTTTTGTCTTTGGTTAGGAGGGGGATTGCGCTGGCTGCTCTCGGCGGTCCCATCTACGCCATCGGTGGTCTGGATGATAACTCCTGCTTCAGTGACGTGGAGCGTTATGACATTGAGTCGGACCGCTGGAGCGCTGTCGCCCCTATGAACACGCCCAGAGGAGGCGTCGGGTCTGTGGCGCTCGGGGTACGAAAGGCCACAACAAGAGAAGTTCATTGAGAGTTGTGATTGTACAGAGGTGTTAAAATATCCAAAAACCACTAGAACAATGGTGTATATATATATATATTTTGTTGACTTGTGTCCTTGCATTATCCTAAATGTTTCTGACGTCGTTTAAATCCAGAGCAATCAGCCAATTTAACCAGTGCAGCGGCCGTGTCCATTTGTTGCATGTCAATGACGTCATCCACGTGACCCCCGTTTTACTTTGTACAAACCATGTGAATACTAAAGAGGCTTTAATATTGAAGTATTATGTGTTTTATTAGGCTGTTTCTCCTGGTTTTAAGATGTGTTTTGGTCGAACGCTTCACGAGTGGATGACACTAAATACAGGTGTAAAACATTTTGAGCTTGTCCACTTCCAGAGGTAGTCAAAAACGCATTTGACCGGATTTCTTTCGTAGTATAGAAGCTCATGCGGTGGAACAGCCACTAAAATATCCCCTACTCTCCGCCTCCTGACCTAATGCGTAAACATACGGGACTTTATATGGGACGTATAAATATATGAGGGACTTTAAACTTTGTCAGCTGAAGACCCAAGTTTGGTTTTGAAGAAGAAAAACATACCAAGCACAATGTTCTCTCCCCATTCTCACCATTTCACAGTGTTCGGCTGGTATTGTGGCTGTCAGAGCCACAGTCGTGGGGTAGTCGTGGCCTAATGGCGAGGGAGTCGGGATTGTAACCTGAAGGTTCGATTCTCACGCCGGTAGGGATTGTGAATGAACAGACTCTCTCCACCTGCGATACCATGACTAACGTGCCCTTGAGCGAGACATGAAACCCCTAATTGCTCCCCTTGTAAGTCGCTTTGGATAAAAGCGTCTGCTAAATGAATAAAATGTAATGATGCTCTCCGTATGTTTTTCCGTCGTCTCCTATCGCGTTTATATGTAAATTGAACAAGCTTATTTTGTCCATTAGATTGAAACGTCTGAAAAAAACTCGTACATTTACCCGCCTATAGACTCTCCCCTCGAATAAATCAGGACAGAAGTGTTTGGAAGTGGACAAAGGGGACGCATTAAAGCATTAGGTGTAAACTGGAATGTGTCTCCCTCGTCTACTTGTGATCCGATCGACCGAAACGCATCTTAAAGGTTAGTTTACCCAAAAATTAAAGTCCTGTCATTAGTTAACTCTTCCATGTCCTCTTCATGTCGTTCCACACCCGTAAGACCTGATGAAATCCGATGGCTAAGGTAGAACTGCATTGACAGGAAGTTCATTTAAACTTTTAATGCCCAGAAAGCTGCTAAAAACGCATTTAAAACAATCGCTGTGACTACAGTGGTTCAACCTTAATGTTACGACGCAACGAATACTTTTTGTGTGCAAAAAAACCAAAATAACAAAAAATGACAGCCAGCTTTTATAAATGTCATATTCTAACTTCATTCTAGCTTAATGCAGAGTACCATTTCAACACACTAAAATCTATTTAACATGATTGTTTTAGCCAAGTAAAACTGCGTTACCCCACAGTCATGTGATTAATGACTGTGGCATGTAACCATAATAAAAGCTGAAACGCTCTCAATGCGACTTCAGGCCCGGTGTTTTGAGCAGGTGTCTCTCATTAGCAATCGCTCCAGCGGCCTCGTTCCGCCCTGCTTCATTCCACTGTAACGTTAAAACTTTAAACCCAAATTAAGATCCTTTGACGTTTCTGATCTCCCTGTACACAGCAATGCCATAACAAATTTCAAGGTCCAGAAAGGAACTAAAGACATGGTAAAAATGGTCGACGTGATGCAGTGGATCAACCTGAATGTGATGAAGAGATGAGAATACTCTTTGTGCGCCAAAACAAAAATAACCACTTTATTCAATTTCTTCTCTTCCATTGCCGTTCTCCTACACTGTTCACGTAGTAAACGGCGCAGAACGCCGGCTCAGTATCACACATGCGTCGTGCTGCTCGTGTGGCCAATACTGACGCTGGCGTTCTGACACGAGTGTTGCAGGTGGAACGGAGGTGTAATTTGTCGATTTGATGTGTCGGTCAGGGTTATGTGTACGCGGGGTCGGGGGAAATGATGGCGTTGCATCACTGTCCAGCGTGGAACGGTTTGACCCTCATCTGAACAAATGGACGGATGTGCGAGAAATGGGGCAGCGGCGCGCTGGAAACGGTGTCAGTGAACTCAATGGATGCCTCTACGTTGTTGGTAAAGACCAGAATTTGTATTTAACCTTTTTCAGTTTAGACCTCGTGTGACCTGAACCGAAACGCAGACTGCGCTCTGATGGATCGATGTGTTTGTCTGAAGGTGGTTTCGACGATAATTCTCCACTGAGCTCAGTCGAGCGCTTCGACCCCAGGATGAATCGCTGGGAGTATGTGGCAGAGTTGACCACACCGAGGGGCGGAGTCGGCGTTGCCACGGTGATGGGGCGCGTCTTTGCGGTAGGAGGGCACAATGGAAACATCTACCTGAACACGGTGGAAGCCTTCGAGCCCCGGATGAACAGGTGAGATATAAAGGTTCTGCAGAAGATGGTTGTGATTTCCGTCAGGTGGAATCAGCTGTTTGTGTGTTTTTGCTCAGATGGGAGCTGGTCGGCTCCGTGTCTCACTGTCGGGCCGGTGCGGGAGTCGCAGTCTGTTCCACTCACATCAGTCAGATTCGGGACGTCGGCCAGGGCTCCAGTAACGTCGCCGACTGCATGTAGCCACACCGTCTCAGTCTGACGCACTCCAAACACCCACGTTCAGCGTTACCGTGGCTCTGAAAGCTGATTTCATGACAGGAGACGTTGTTTTTTTGCTTCCATTTTGTGTCAGTGGAAGGTTTTCTCCAGCAGTTAGATCATGTGATCACTGTATCTGATGTTTGTGCTGATTTCTGCTGCAGTATTTTCTCTCTTTTTAGACATTTAAGAAATCTTCGGTAAACTACAGTGTTCAGACATCAGTCCTCTGAGTACCCATGAACGACAATTTTGCGGTTCCTCGTGTTTTTGAAAAGCAGAATGACATCAGATACTTGTAAATGCACAAGTTTAAAAGTCACTCTTTAGTGAATTCAGGACCCAAAGAATGATCAAAAAGAGATTGTTCTGTAGTGCGTGCGTACAATCACAGACACGGTCAGGACGAAACGAGCGGTTCGTGAGCGTTTGATAGTGGCGTCTCATTTCTGACCTCAGATCGAACTCTGAATAAGATTGACTGGTTTCAGGGTTAGGGTGATCAGTTATACATGATAAAGACCTGAGCTTTTCACTGCCAGCCGTGAAGCTCAGAGATGCGTTTATATGCTACAGTCTGTATTACAAATGTAAAGCTTTTACTGGTTTTATTGTTCATTGTAATATGTTTTAGTTTGGCATTAAAGTAATGTTTGCATTTGAAACGGATCAGTTATACAGTGAGGACACGCTTGATGGATGGATGGATATATATATATATAGAGAGAGAGAGAGAAAGTTTTTTTTTTTTTTTTTTTTTTTTTTTTTTTTTTTTTTGTGTGATGAGTCTTATTTGAAAATGACTGATTTCTGAATATGAAATATTTATTTTGTCTAACTCTTTTTTTTTTTTTTTTTTTTTTTTTTTTACATTTGGGAAAACATTTGCTGTGTCCAGCGACATAAAAAACATCTGATATTTAAGAACTGCTGTTAAAATGTTGATATTGTTGAAATGTTTTACATTATGCTGGTGTCACAGATGTTTAACATGTTGCATTCAGTGATGTGTAACTGTAACAAAGATAATATTCATAGTGGTTTATACAACAACAGATTAACATGATCAGAATTTCTGTAGCTGCTCATTTAAATGCAGTGTATTTGATCGATATTTATCTGTCTGAAGCATGACACTTTATAGCATATTCACCCAATGTGTGCATTTTACGGTTTTGCTCAATATCCATGTATTTATTTCACTCAGTTTTTCCTTTTGTGACCCTTTTGCCTTTGTGATAATTAAATAAAACACAAAGCCAAAGTCGTCTTTTTCTGTTAAAATAATCGGAAGTGTTTATTTACATTATTTCCTGTAATGCATTTAGCAACACTAAACAATTCTCTCATATCAACTACAATGTCCATGTGTGGCGGTGGTGTTGAGTAATTTGCATTTCAGTTTTGTATTTGCTTTTTATTGTTTTCTGATGATTTCGCAGCAATAAAAGGTTAAAGAGTAACAAAAAGGTAAAAGATTTTATTTAAAGTATATTGTTTTAAAATATGTGCTGTTGTAAGGGTTATGAAACAATCTTTTTGGACTTTGAAATTTGAATACTTTTAAAAGAAGACAAAGAAGCACACTTCATCAAAACTGAGTTGAGAGACTCTTTCTACCTCTGGATCCAGTTCTGTCATTAGAATGAACATTTTTCTGCTCAATTCAGGTTCAAACATTCGTGTCAGTGCAGTCATTCCTGACGAAAACATCAGCCTTTTCCTCCATTAGTGCTGGTAAAAACAAAAATCAATGGAACTACAATAAACTCTGTGTGTTGAGGTGTTTCTCCAGGTCCAGCGGAGGATGATGGTCTGTCCTATAGAGTTATAGGAGTTACTGTTAGGTTTACATCGATTCTGACATGGACAGTGGCTCCCCTCAGCTGATTTCAGGGTTAAAACCTCTATACATCCATTACAACCATGTTGATGCTCTCAGACCGTCCGTTCACTGACCTGAGCCATCAAGACGGAAAGCCAGAGATTTTATGATCAAAGTAAATCTCTTCTCTTTAAATGACCATTTTTGACCTCAGAAAGAAATCATTTTAAAAACATAAGACGTACAGACCATGTTGTGGGTAGAAATTTAGTACATCTTATTCAAAATGTGCTCTTGTAAATGGAAATTTAAACTATTATCCTCCTCACTTTTGCCCAGTAAATTTGTTCAGCTGTTTAGTGTTAAAGGAAGACAATCTAGAAGATAATGACATGTCATGTGTTTTTGAGTTTGATGTCAAATGAATATGTTGGACTTTAGCACACAGCATCAGATGACCATGTATGTTTTACAGTTTAATCTTTGGACTCTGATGAAGGTGAAAAGAACCTTCAGTGTGTGATGATGTGCAGATGTCCGGAGAACAGGCGTGTGGTCGTACCGAGAGAATGAGAGAAAAATAACACCGTTTCAAGTTACAGGTTTAAACAGATTCCAAACTAGAATGTTTCTCGTCTTCATCCTCGCTGGACTCATCCATTCTGGTAAGTAGTGAATTTCCTAGAATAACACGTTTAATAGAATCACCAACTTGTGAAATGGCAAAAGCTTCATTCTTTGTTAATCGTGATTGATTCTCTCTGTCAGAATCAACTGCTCTGTAATTCAGAGTTCAGATGACGTAAGAACATCAGTGCAGTTTTTCCACTAGTCCTTCAGAAACGAAATCTGAAATTGCGTTCAACATCATGGATAAACCCGATTACAAAACAAATGAGTACTTAACACGAGATGAATCAGCATGCGGCTCTTTCCATTAATACATTTCAAAATATGGTCTGAAAAAAAAATCAGTTTTCAATAAAAGGTTAGTAGAAGAAGGTGCCTAACCTTCTGACAATGATGGTCATCCAATTAAATATTTTAGAAGATGTTTTAACCTTTTCCCAAATGTTTAGATACTTTTTAAAACTATGTCAATTTCAAAATTGTGGGAATCAAAAGTGTCCCATATTTGTGCTCCATGTCTTTACTGCTGTTTTTTTTGTTTTTGATTTTTTTTGCCCTCAGGGTCATCGGACTTTGTCAAATTTACAATACAATAAATGGAAAAAATGATGACTCTTTCTACAGTTGATTTGAATCATGTGATTGACACATATTGACCATTTCAGTAAAACATTAGCAGTGCATATGACACTCGTGTTTCAGCGTCTTAGTCATGGGACTTTTTATGACAGAAAATTTGACCATTATCATTTGCAAGCAGAAAGTTTCCTTCTGTTTGTTCTAAACTGAACACATTCGGACTTAGAGGAACTGTTAAATTGATTTATTACCCAAGTCTCTCATTTGTTCTCTTTTTCGTTATTGTCCTCATGTTGTTTCTGATTAAATATGAGAAACGCATTGTTTTCTGGAAGGCTTCAGTCAGTGTGAGGAGGGCTGGCGGCCGTATGAGGAGAGATGTTACTTCTTCTCCTCGGACATGAAGCCGTGGCACGAAGCGCTGGAGGATTGTGTCAGCAAGGGAAGTAATCTGATGAGCATCCAGGACATCCATGAGCGGGTGAGACACACACAACAGTAAGAATGAGAAATGGATGGCTTTAAATATGCATTCGAGACGTCACCCTTCTGCTCTGTTCAGATGTGGGTCCGGACGCAGATCGGAACCTCCATCTTCTGGATCGGACTGAATGACGTGGCGTCAGAGGGAAACTGGGAATGGAGCGATGGAAGTGTTTTCTACCCCTACCTGTCGTAAGTCAGACATTCACCCTTACAACCGATTTCTTAGTGCATTCATTGTGCGTTGTGAAAATGAAAAGGACCTGCAGTTGACCGTCTTCAGAGTGGACCATACGCTCAGAAGACCTTAAGATCTTCCGCAGGAATATAAGCCAGCTGGAAAACATCCGGTGAAATGTCACTTGTTGGTGTGTCGGTATCTTCAATGTCCTCAAGAGCGTAATGATTAGTTTATAATCAGAATAAAGTCACTTCAATAATCAGGTCTGGCATTAATTTAGTTATTTAAATGTTAATGACATAAAGAAGTCGAGTCCTTCAGTTCCTTCCTGAGCAAAATTCAATGCTTTAACACTGTAAGTGAAAGATTTCTTGTGCACTTTAGTGAGATTCATTGAATAAAATGCGAGTTTTCACTGACTGACAGATTCTGTGATTAGAAAGGGTGTTCAAAAGTTAGTTTTTCATGAGATTTCATGAGAACTTCATACTTCACCTTGACAAAATGTATTTTTAAACCTAATGATTTTGTTTAACATTCAAAAGCGAAAAATATATATATATATTACAAGAAATGACTAATATGTGCAAATATATTGCTGCCATCTGCTGGTTATAATTGACGCCTATTCTATTTTTAAATAAAAGTGTTAATCAAATGTTGGATAGCCTACATCTTATGTTTGTTTTTACAAATGAGGACAATCTGAGAAGCATGAATAAATCATGTGAAAAATAAGATGTGAAGTGCTGGAGAAGTGTTGCGTGCGCGTCTCTAATAGCAGACACCGCGTTTCTCACTCCAACGTCTTTATTACGATCAATAAAACTGGTTTATTGGCAAATGAGGTAAGTGTGACAACTGCATTAAAATATAAATACACCGTTAAAAAGTCCCCGTGGATGGTTTTGTGTGGATGTAGGCGAGTGCAGAACGACTGTGCACGTGGGCCGTTCTTGCAGGAACGCATTGCTTCTATTTTGTGAAATAGATGCAGAAGTTTCACCAAATGGTTCCACAAAAACATCTTTTCATTTTTACCTTTCATTATCTGTGGTAAAAGGCCTACCTACAGGATATTAATTGAAGTTCTGTATTGGGAGTTTGGGACTGAGGAATTCACATTGATTGTGAATTGCAGGTATTGGAAGGAGGGTCAGCCGGACAACTGGGCAGATAATGAGGATTGTGGGCAGGTTCAGGGCGCCAGTGACGGCAGATGGAATGATGAAACCTGCTCAGCCAGACGCCAGTATATCTGTGAACGACCAAACCGTACGTATGATGTGTTTCTCAACTCCATAAATCACCCATAAGGTTAGAGATTCAGACTGGTACCCCGAAGGTTGCGGGTTCGATTTTATGAGCCCGACATGGCACCCGGGTGTGTGTGTTCACTACTCACTGCTCCTCATGTGTGTGCACTAACTGGATGGGTTAAATGCAGAGGACAAACCCCGAGTATAGTTTACCATGCTTGCCCTTTACATATCACATTAATATATACAGTGGCGGACTGGGACAGTAAATCAGGCCGGGAATTTGACTCCACCCCAGGCCAGCTCTGCTGCTGCAGTCACACCACCACATTCATGTGTCCAGCAGCCTGATGAACTTATAGAGTGACCCTGTTAGTGGATGGAACAACCCTAAATAAATAAACCCTCAAAAACTCACTAGGAATAGACCATCTATACTACCACACCAAGAGACAAATATAACTCATTTTAAGAAGGGATAATAAAAGATACATATTCACATGTTAAAATATTTATATTTTATATATTTCCATACAGTATGTAAAACAATGTGCTCGTTTGTCATTAAGATGCGCTTTTAAAACTTCTATCGTTATATATGTTTGTATTATTTTTTATAAAGAATAGATTTGATCTATTGTAAGTTGCTTCGGATGAAAGCGTCCATCTGCCAAATGATGAAGTAAATATTAGGGGTGGAACAGTTCCACTTTTTCACGGTTCGCTGTTGTTGTAATGTGTGGGAACCCAGAATGTTCATCCATCAACAGAAACACATATGAACTGAACCCTGATTGTTTTACGTGTTATTTATAGTAAACCATATTACAGATGCTTTGTCAGATTTAAGTTGAACAGCGGACCGTCCGAGCGCGTGGAGAACCAAGTGTGGAGAACCGAACGGATGGATTTTTTTCCCACCCCTAGTAAATATCATGTAAATGTAATTCTGACCGACCCGTTCCCTTACCGGCGAACATGGCTGGGATTTTGTCTGTGTCCAGGGCTTTTCTCCTTTTTATGCGTTCCGTCTCTGCGCCTCTTTTGCGTTTACGCTCCATTTTTTGCACTATTTTCCCAGATAAAGCCTGCCTCTGGATAAAGCCGAGCTTCGCTGATGTTGGGTCATGTGATGGTGTCATTTTCACTCCGCGATCGCCTGATTCGTAGATTCATAAGTGCATTCATTCGCAGTTGCACACCAGCCTATTGCATGTCAGTCTGACCGACAGCACAGCAGCAGCCAGCAGGCCAGAATGACCATCAGGCCACCGGGAAATGTCCCGGTGCTACCGATGGCCAGTCCGCCCCTGGATATATATATATATATATATATATACAGTAGTCAACAATTGAAGTGGACCTTTCAAAACCTTTCAAAGTTGTCCTAAAACCTTCTTCTTAGGACAACCTTTTTGATCCACTTCAAATGTTGACTACTTTACATAGAGTGTCTATGTGTGTGACGTGTTCTCCTCTGTCTTCCTCCAGCTAATCCGACTCCGCTCTGCGACACGGCGAACGGCTGGCTGCCCTTCGGCTCAAACTGCTACAAGCGGAGGGCGGGCGTTCGGAAGAGCTGGGTGGCGGCTCGCAGCGACTGTGTCAGAGAGGGCGGAGACTTGGTGTCTATCACATCTTCTGAGGAGGAGCAGTACGTCACCAGCCGTCTGGACGCGTCCGCCTTTGACCTCTGGATCGGATTTTCCACAATGGTGAGAATCATCAGTTTGTGTGTGTTAGATTTTCACTGGACCGCTCGAGCGGAATCACCATGAATCTTCCATGAATTTGCTGTATAATTGGTTGATAAACAACAAACATGTTTTATTTAGTTTTTGTCTCTTAAAAAATAAACTGCCAGGGAAAGTCTCCACAAGGGCCATGCCATAAACAATCATAGCTGAAATGGCTGCATTGCGTCATGTCCTTTTGTATGCGTTTTTGGCAATCGCCTCCCTTCTTTTCACAGAAATGCACATCTATATCCTGTCAAATTCAACCCAACGCCACGACTTTTGCCTGGTCTGATGCGAGTACTTCCACATATTTAAACTGGCCGCAGGGACAGCCTGATCTCACGTAAGACAACTGTCAGACTAGTTCATTTCATCAGTGTTTCTCATCTGGAGAGTCTATAATGAAATCGAGTGTTTAAGTGTCGACATGTGTGATGATAATTGAAACTGTCATTGTTGGATCTAGTGACAAAGCTAACGGCGTGTGCACTGCCATGATAAAAGAATCAGGAGAGGATTATGGGAAATGGAGAACACACGTCTGCCGTTATGAGCGACCTTACATGTGCAAGAGAGCTTTGAATAGTAAGATCCAAAGTTGTTTTGTCCCTCTGGGATAAAGTATTTTGCACAATTCTCTTATTGATGTTATGAATGAATCTAGTCATTATAAATGTGCCTTAAACTGTTTTGGGGTCAGTAATATGCTCTTATGTTTCTGTCACTCCAGCGATTTGTCCTCCCGGATGGTTAAGTTTCTCAGGAAACTGTTACTGGTTAGTCAGTAACCAGAATCTTTTGACCACCTGGTTTCTGGCTCAGACCAAGTGCTTTGACATGGGCGCAAACCTCGTGACCATCAAAAAGTGAGAATACAGACTGGAGTTTAAGGGAGATTCGTTTGGGCTGTAATGGGTTTACATACGTTGCTCATTTCCGGTGTTTGTCTTCATCTCTAGTGAAGCCGAGCAGTTCTTCATTAATGCACAGTTGCCCGATTTTCACCAGGTAGATTTACCTGATCTGTGGATTGGCATTTCAGGTGAGTGATGCATACAAGACAAGATTTTTCCCCTAAACCTTATCAAAATGAAGCACTTCAAATGCTCCCACTGGAGAAAGAAACCCCTTTTGAAAGTTTTTACTAACCCTACTGGGGTTTCAGATTGAGTATTTTAGCCAAACGTCTGTCCTTGAAAAACAGTAGAGAAGCTCTCTGATCAGAGGTACTGTGATATACATCGGTTTACTGTATGTGAACAATCCTGGTGCTGTTTCTGATTCATAACACCATCAGATAAGGACCAAGATGGGACATTTAGGTGGGTGGACAAAACTGCAGTTGAGTTTTCAAACTGGAGCCCAAATTTCCCTCAGAATACAGCAAACCAGTGGGACTGTGGCCAGATTTACACCGGTAAGATTTGCGGGTGTCAGGACGACACTCAATGCCACAATGTTAGCTTCAAAATATTTTGAGCAGAATCTGTTTTTCTTTCTTGTAATAGGAAATTATGCTGGAAAGTGGGAAAGTACTAACTGCTTTAAAAACCTCGGATACATTTGCAAGATGCCAGGAGGACAGAATGTGAAGCCCACGTCAGCTCCAGGTGAAGTCCCACACTCTCGTGTCGTCTGGTTGTCAGTGTGTATGTTCAGACTGTCACAAACGTCACAATCTGCAGTTTGGCTCAGGGTCAGCGGTGCAGAGTTTAGTTCCAGTCCTGCTCCAACACAGACCTGTCCTTGTCAGATAACACACACTAGATGATTTTCAAATCTTAAATGATTTTAAAACTGTGGGAGACCACAGACATAATGACAGTTTCTACCGATTTTATCATTATTGTTAGGAACGATTTCACAGTGAGACAAGACCTCACAGAGACTCGTGAGACTTTTCTTTTTCCAAACATAGTCCTTAAAAAAAGATTTAAGGACTACAACAAACGGCTGGTAGGGACTACAACGAGCTTCTTCCCTCTAACATTTACATAAACTCCGCCCCCGAGAACACTCAACAAAGGGGGCGGGGCCATGTTGTGCCGCTTTAGAGTTGTCGTCGTCGAGTGTTGTCGACGCCGTCATTTTACGCCGGACCGCTTCACAAACGAGGGTCGATTCGAGGAAAAAAGACGAGCGTGACGACACACGCTAGTGACGAGTCGATCAACTCCACAGCAACGACATCCATTTATCCACGAACCGTTCAGAAACGTCTTCCTGAGTCTCTGCATGCGTTTGAACACTTTCCTCATTTTGTCAGCGTGAGATTCTCCAGCTTTGTTGTTGTTCAGCTGTTGAAGCTCCGCCCTCTTCTGCAGCAGCAGCTCATTTGCATTTTGCAAATGCATTTCATTTGCATTGAAATTTGTTTTTGCTCACACCCAAATACGGACAAATTTGACAAGCAATAATAAATGATCTGTGGGATATTTTGAGCTGAAACGTCACGGATACATTCCGGGGACACCATATTACGTGTTGTGAAAGGGGCATCATCGTAATGACATCACACAAGAGAGGATATTTTGGACCAAAAGTCATTTGCGACAAGATTCGAATCGGAATACGACTGGCTGCTGTCATTGAATGTGAAATAACTTCAATTAGCGTAGTGTCAATGTTGAATTTTTACAATGATACATGTGAAGCTGGAGGTTCAGTGAATGTTTTTCTGCAGATTCACACTGTGATGAAGGCTATCTGCTCTTTGGCGAACACTGCTATCACTTTGAGACAGAATCCGTCAAGACCTGGCAGAACGCAGAGAGTTACTGTGTGGCTCAAAATGGACACCTGGTCAGCATTCACAATCAGGAGACAGTCAGTTTTCTGACCGGTGAGACAGAATGACCACTATCCTAGAGGTTCTCCAACAAAGATATTTACTTCTGGATCATTTTGCTCACAAAAGAATTGTGTGGAAAAAAGAACATATACTGTATATGAAAGTATAATGTTTGTAATGTAATGTTTGAGTTATTTGTTTCACTGGGTTCTTGTTATCCAGTTAAAAAAAAAGTCTTGGATAAGGGTTACAATGTAGGTCAGATTTATATAGAAATACAGAGAATTGATACATGTTCAGGTGTCACTAATCACATTTTGTTTCTCACAGCTCACATGAGCAGATCTTCATGGGTGGGTCTCAACGACATCGACAGAGAGGGAACGTTTGTGTGGACTGATGGAACTCAAGCGGTAAGTCATCAGACCTTAAACTTAAACAAATGAACTGATACACACGACTGCGCAAAGTGAGAATGCTTCTGGTGTCTACCTGAGAAATGCTGAACACTAGTTCGAGTTCAATCCTCACCCTGCAGAATGAACAATGGTTGTGGATCATTCAAAGCTTTATTTTGTGTATGTGTGTGTCTCTGTAGAACTTCCTGCCCTGGGAGACGAACCAGCCCGACAACTGGCAGAATAATGAAGACTGTGTTCACATTCGAGGGACTGAGCACCCCGATACAGGCAAATTCAACGACCTGCCCTGCACAGCCACTTACCCTTTCATCTGCCAGAAAGGTGGGAGCTTTTCTTGATCAGTTTGATCAGTCTTTTATTTAGTCAGAACCATCATGTCCTTCAAATCCATCCAAGTCCATGAAGTTCCTTTGGTGTGATTCTGAAATATTGATTTATCTTTTTTTTTTCCTCAGCAAAAGGTCAAGGGCCACCCGCTCCCCCAACAGCTGGTCCAGGTATAGCTTATACGTGATGGAAAAGTTAACGTTTATCTTTAGGATTTTAGAATCCAGAAAAATATAAATCTAATAATACTAGGAAAAAATAATCAAGAATCATGTGTACAGACAGTAAGATTTTCTTCTTCCATTTTCATTGAAGTGTCCAAATGTTCCGCTCTTGAATTTGCTGCTTCTCTCAGGCTGGAACGCTAAGTGCGGCTCCTGGGTCGCCGACCCGTTCAATGATTACTGTTACCTGTTTACGACTCTGTCCATGAGAAGGTGGGCTGATGCCCGTGCAGACTGTGTGAATCAGGGTGGAGATCTGATCAGCATCACCGAGCCCTTTGAACAGGGCTTCATCCAAGGTCAGTCTTCAACACAGGAATGCCAGTCACGTTTGGAGTTACTCATCGGACTTTCCCAGATCCTTTTACGCTCATTTCTGACATCCACTCATCTCAGCTCAGATCCAGGCGGTTCCCACGGGAGTTTCCCTGTGGATGGGAGCTCATGACTCCATCACCGAGGGAGGCTGGACGTGGACAGATGGTTCTCCCTTCCGCTATATAAACTGGGCTGCAGGTGATGCTTTACGATGAAATGAAATACCTTTTAAGCTTTTTGTTTCATTTATTCAGTTTCAGCTGAAATGGAGAAGATAATCTGCACCGTTAATTCACTGTTAAAGGAAACCCGGATGACTATTATGGTGAAGACTGCCTGTCCATTCTGATCAACTCTGGAGCGTGGAATGATGATAATTGTGAGAATAAGAGAGGATATATCTGCAAGCGTCGTGGTGCGTTCTTCTGCCCTGTCCGTACCCACAGAACTCATATGTAGTGAAGTATTGTTAGCGTTTTGAAAATGTGCCTTCTCTCGTTTCAGGGAATACACCCGAACCTCCTCCGCCACACGACGGTACATTTGTCTTCTGTTTATTATGTGACATGCGTCTCAAGAACCTTTCTGAGTTGTTGCTCGTCTTACTGTAGGTTTCTACACCACATATGCCTGTCAGGACTCCAGCTTGGTCCTTCACTGCTCCCAGAACAGCGTCATCAACATCCAGTCGGCTTTTTACGGACGTCGCAGTGACAAGATCTGCCCGTATGGAGACGGAGGCTCTGGTAAATCACAGTGCCAAGAGTGAAAGTAAGTAGGTTTGAATTGTTCGTACAGCATTTCTGATACACTGAGTGATCTTTCAGGTGTGTGCACTGTTGAGGGCACGCTGGCTTTGGCTAGGAAGAACTGCGATAACAGAGAGTTCTGTTTCCTGTTCGCACACGCTGAGACCGATCCCTGCCCGACAGTCTCCAAATACCTGGAGGTGGTTTTCAGCTGTGAGCAAAACGGTGAGAGAAGACCTGAATATGAATGAAAGAAATGTTGGAAAGGCTTGTCTGTTAAATTAAAAGGAGGTTTTGGTGCAGAGGGAGAAATACCTCGAGAGGAAGAAGATCTTACAATACAGTAGTAAATGATCTTGAGTTTGTGTGTTTCCAGTGTGTTTGAGAGGGCTAGGTGTGGAAGATGGAAATGTCACTAACTCAATGCTCTCGGCGTCATCATCTCTCAGTGGAAAAGGACCAGATAAAGGTCGTCTGAATGGGAACTCGTGCTGGATGCCCTCTGTTTCCGGTCTGTGTCCTTCACATCTCAGCCACCCATAATAAAGCTTTAGGTATTCGATGAGGAAACCTGAAGTCTTCTGACGTTCAACCCTACACTGTGCGTTTCAGCAAACTCCTGGATTCAAGTGAATGTGGGTCAGCTGAAGAAGATCACCGGGGTTGTCATTCAGGGCTGCCCGTCAACAGATCACTGGGTCACTAAGTTTAAGATCCAGACCAGCACAGACGGTCTGAACTGGAACGACTACAGCAGTGATGGAGGGGTAAACACACACACACACACACACACACACACACACACCAATCTTTGATAAGATCAGACATGTTGAGTTCATGGAATGTTGATGTGATTCTGTCACAGGAGTATCCGGGCTCTGTGGACAGGACGACTCCAGAGACGCGCTTGTTGGGGACGCCGATCTCCGCACAGTACATCCGGGTTCTGCCGCTGCAGTGGAACGGTGAAGTAGGATTGCGTCTGGATGTTCTGGGCTGTGTACCGGACTGTGAGTGATTCATCTTTTAAACTGAAATAGAACTATACTGAATCCATCTATTCTCAGAGTGTATTAAAACAATCTGTTTCCTCTTTTTTGGGTTGCTGCCGTTTCTTCAGATGCTGTTTCTTGCAGTGCAAAACCCAACCTGGACCACTCCATAGACCAAATGACGTAATTATTGAATCTCTGAATGTCTGAAGCTTTGGTTCATCCTCCATTATTGAACACACCCGATTCAAATAATCGGCTTGTTAGCAGAGCGAGAACCCGACGCTGTGGAGTAACAATCACTCTTCTAAAACCTTTACTAGTGCATGTTGTGCAACAACAGTTTTAGATTCATATTTTATGAATGACATTCAAACAGTGTTGGGGAAAAAGTTACTTTTAAAAGTAACACGTCACAATATTGCGTTACTCTCTAAAAAAGTAACCAGTTGCGTTAGTTACATTTCATGGAAAGCAATGCGTTACTTTCTCACCTGGGCTGGGCTTGCTTGCTCGTTTGTTTTTTACAACAACAACAACAACAAAAAAGTTATATTTTTGGAAAATGTAAAGACTTTTTCACACCGAAAGTGAAATGCATATGTGAGGTTTATCCATATGTTTAAAGTCAATTTTGCTTAGTATGGTTGAATTGGATCATTGAAGGTCAGCAGCAAAGACATTGGTTAATAAAGTGAGATTAAAAAATATGCTTTATGTAGTTTGTGCAATATTCTGAGGTTGGCCTACCCTAACTCAGATATTTTGTTGTAAATTTAAAAGTAATGCTTTGCTCTACTAGTTACTTGAAAAAAGTAGTCCGATGACATAACTCAACTTACTCGTAATGCGTTACCAAAAAGCATTCAAAAGGATTTCTCTTTGTGTTCTTGTTGGTTTCAGGGTTCACTGCCCTGCTGGTTGTGCCAGGGAGCCGTATTCTGTGTACGGCACAGATATGTATCGCGGGGTACGAGTATAATCGATTATAACCCGACCCCTCGATTCTAGTGCAAGTCAACCAAACGCTTGAGCTGAGCATTTTTCTCATGATTCAGGACTCCAACATCTGTGCGGCTGCGATCCACGCCGGAGTGGTTCTGAATGACATTGGAGGAGACTGTACTCTGCTCAAAGCTGATGGTCAGAACTTCTACAGCGGATCCACTAAGAACGGCATCGTCTCCAGACAGTAAGTCTCTTCAGTTTTCTCTGGAATACCCGCAGACGAGTCGAACATAGAGTGAAATATGCTGTGTATACGTCTCAGGTTCGATGGGCTCTACTCTGTGTCCTACCACTTTACCGACGGAGGTGAGTCTTCTTACGAGTCGAAACATCATACAATTCTGCAAAGCTCTGAACTGTGTGTGTGTTTCAGAGCTCAGGTGTTCTGGTCCAGACTGGTACGAGTTTGGAGAGTTCTGCTACAAGCCGTTCGAAGAGAAGAAAACGTGGCATAGCGCGCGGACGGCCTGCAGGAAGCTGGGAGCCGATCTGGCGTCGATCATGTCCATGACGGAGCAGAGCTGGTTGGAGAGTTACCTGTACATGGGTACGAGTGTTTATTGGCTCATTTAGGTACAAATAAATACACCAGTTATGATTGAAATTGCAGCTAGACTGATTTCAGCCTCCTCTTTTCCCATTCGTTGCAAGGTGCATCACGTGAGAAGATTGAAACAAAATACACGTGAACATACGGTACATACACAAGTAAACGTGTGTGTGTGTCAAGCAAGACTAGTCAACTTTAATTCTCTGCCACTGCTCATGACCTTTGTCAAATACTCCGACCAAATACTTATACGATCTGGGTGCTAAATATGGATTGGGTGAATGCGTGTTTCAAACAGCTTATTACACGTAAATGAATCACCGTTCTAAACGAATCAAAGCTGCATTGTAAAGCACACACACTCTCTCTCACACACACACACACACACACACACACACACAGATCGCGCACACAAACATTCAGGAGTGCAGAAATGTTTTGTTCTGTGATTTATCAATAAAAGATCACAGAAACTGGAAGGTTCTAGCAAATATTTCTTAGTAACCAAAACCTCCAGCATCACAATCAGTATTCATATAAATGCCGAGCCGTTGTGGAACGATATCCTCGTGTGCAGCTGTCGTGTGTCATAACTGCACGAGACGACCGCGTCCGAGTCTCAGGCTTATTCATTAATGATGTCATCAGCGACGAGGAGACGTCGACTTGACTTTCATCACAACTTTAAAAAATCTGGAGTCGACCCCTAGAGTCAAGTGAAGTCACCTGTGAGTGTGTGTTTGTGTGAAGACTCCAAACAGATGATGGCAGACGATTTGCTCTTTGTCCCGTTAAACAGCCACCAGTGACGTGTGGATTGGTCTGAACGATCTGGGCTTCTCGGGTTTGTTCACGTGGTCAGATCATCATGAGGTCACATTCACATACTGGGCTCCTGGAGAACCCAACAACCACCTGGGCTTCAATGAGGACTGTGTGGAGATGTACTATGAGGTACTGCACTCCATTCACTGACAAAGAGATGTCTAGAATTAAACACAGGAACATGAATGTCATCGTAATGCTTTGCATCTCAGACGGGCCGATGGAATGACGTCACCTGCACGGAGTTGAACTCCTACATCTGTAAAATGCCCAAAGGTCACTATCCTCTACCCTCCGTCCAGCCCACCATCTACGGCTGCCCTCAGGTCAGTCCTGCGCTCTCACAGAGGCACAGCTGTGGCTCTGAAACTGTCCAACTGACCGTGTGTGTCTGTTCTGCAGGGTTGGGATGTGTTTGAATATTCGTGCTATTGGTTTGAAGAAGCTGCCAGAAGCCGCGAGGAAGCCAAAGCGTTCTGTGAGAGTCGAAATGGCACTCTGCTGCACATCATGGACCTGTGAGTGTGTTTGTGTTTTCCAGTATGAACCGCTTCTGTACTCGTACAGCTGTAGTAACTGGTTCTGTTCTGCAGGTACGAACAGGCTCATTTCACAGCTCTGATGGGCCAATATTCTGGAGACTGGTGGATCGGGCTGCGGGCGAGAGGAGGCGACGCGGGGGTCGACTATTACTGGGACAACGACGCTTTAATAACCTACACCAACTGGGGCCGCAATGAGCCAAGTAATTCAACTCAACCTTTCTGTCCCAGACGTTACACCCAAGACTTCAAGACAAATGACAATGTTGTTGATAATCAGATGTCATTGTCGTCTCCAGATAACCATGCTGGATCATGTGTCACTATGACGACGTCCCCGCTGGCAGGATTCTGGAATAACAAACAATGTGAAGAATCATTTCCGTTTGTGTGTGAAGCTCCGCGTAACGGCATCTCTCCACCGACGCCGGTTCCAACGCCGCCACCCGTGACGGGATGTGAGAGCGGCTGGGGCGGAGAGCCTCACTTCAGAAACTGCTACAGGGTGATTAAGTTTCGTCTTCTAACAACTACAGTTTCACGCGCACCAGAAACACAAGATATTAAATCTTGGTGTCAAGCGTGTAATTGATATCCAAAGGCCTTCCTTTAATGACTAGGCTAAAGAAACGTGTGAAATAATAAAGGGAAAATAGACGAGATACTTGTTTTACAAGTGATGGTGTGTATCACTTCTGATTCCAGTATTGGAACTGAGACTGAACATCTAGTGCCTCGGTGGTCATTGTCTATCAAATAACAGAATGTTCTCCAGTCATAGAGAGAGTTGGTGTCGTCCGCTCCACAACACCCAGGATGAGCCGTTTTCATTGGTGCATGTAAGCGTGCTGCTTGTTAAAATAAATGTTCCCACTTTTAATTATTTGTGCATTTGCAGTTGTTCACCGTGGACTTTTCCCAGAAGAAGAGCTGGCAGGCGGCGAGAGACGACTGTCTGGCCCGCGGAGCCGATCTGGTCAGCATCCACAATCCCGCGGAGGAAGTTTTCCTGACCAGCTATTCCAAGGGAAAGACCAAGTGGATTGGACTGAGTGTCAACCCGGTGGAAGGAGGTTTGTTTGCTGCCTGCTGATTTGCTGAGGTAAATAATTCTGAGTTTGACCCGTGTTCTTCTCGAAGGTTACCACTGGAGCGATGGGACACCCGTCAGCCACACAAACTGGGGCCACGGCGAACCGAATAATCACAATGGGCGAGAAAACTGCGTGGAAATGGTGACCACCGACAACGGAACGTCCTGGTGGAACGACCTGAATTGTGACGCCCACCAGGACTGGATCTGCATGATTGCTAAAGGAAAGAAACCGATTATTCCACCACAGCCTCCGTCTCCTGTTCCAGGTAACCATGAAAGCTATTCTGACCAATGAAACTGTGTGTGCTCCATTTCCGTGGTCAGATATAAATACTTTTAGTAAATTCAAAGCTATTACTTTGCAAAATCTAGAGCAAATACCAAAAAAAGAACACGTGCCAGTGGGTCTGTATTTTAACAAAAGCGCTCATTTTCTTTCAGCTCCAGAGTGTGGATCGAACCCGGGCTGGAGGAAGAACAATGGCGTCTGTTATTACTACAATGACACAGATATTGTGGACTTTCACATGGCTCTTGTGAGATGTTATGAAGAAAAAGCTCAGCTGGTGTCCATCGCTGATGAAGCCGAGCAGTCTTACGTGGTCAGCCTGGTACGGCTGCGCGCTTTTCTGTTGCTTTTCAATGTTAGATTAATAATGCTCAGCTGCACTAACCCTTCTGAGTTAGCAGCAATTCTCCACAAAAGACATTAAAAATGAGTGAATCAGTCAAAGCAGTAGTGAGATATGGATCTGATCTGATGTTCTCAGGTGGGCACCGGTCAGGCGGCGGCAGCCTGGATTGGCATGAGAATGTTTGGGGTTGCGGGTGGAGAGTATCTGTAAGCCTTAAACATTTGAGAATCATTAGAGCTTGCTTCCACACGTGTCTTGGGCATGACGGTCAGTTGTTTCTCTGTGCAGGTGGGTAGATCTGTCTCCGGTGACGTACGTGCACTGGGGTCCCGGAGAGCCCAATGATGCTAACGGAGAAGAGCAGTGTGTCCAGATGAACAGACACCCAGGTGCCGTTCGTGCACTAACATTAAAATGATGCAAATGTTAATGCCATTGTACTTCATTTTGACATACTGTATGAATATTAAACTTCACTCAAATCTAAAACTTAAAAATTATTATTATTTTACTGCTGTGCTTTTGAAAACCCAAACAGTACACCATCATCTCCTTTTCTTGGTTTACCATGGCACTGCCATTTAATAAGTTTCTTTTAATGGATGCCTGTGTAACAAATGAACATATCAACATGCAACAAATGAGAATTGTAAACCTTCTCTGAAATCAATATGAGAAATACAGCATGATCAAGAAGAAAAAAAATTGTCCAAATGGAGTTTGTGCTGCAAAACCATGATTAGTTAAAAAAACAAAGACGTGTTAAAAAACAGCAATTTTTAAACAATAGTTGAGTTAAATAAAACTACCCAAGTAGGTTGGTCTAAATGTAACCCGACCGCTGGGTTTGCCCATTTTCCACCCAACTTGGCATGTTTTCACGCTGCATTTTTTAGAGTGTAGATGTTTATTTGTTTCATATATTAACACATATGATGTTGTTTGGCTTCGAGATCAAAGTGGTTTAAATATGAAAAGTTTCGTTTTCTTAATAGGTTCTTGGAATGATGCGAACTGTGGACGTGCCAGTGCTGGTTATGTGTGTAAGAAATATCCAGGAAATGACCACACACCTCCGCCTCCAACGGAATCATGGGATGGAAACTGTCCCGAGGGTACAGCTGATATCAAGCAACACACATGAATCAAGGACAGGCATTTAGTCCTTGATTGGTTCATTCGCACCAGTACTCCAGTCCAGGCTAATCTGCTGATGGTTTACCAGATTTTTATTTTTTTTCATCTTAGGATGGATGAAATTCCGCAATAAATGCTACATATTCAAAGGAAACCACTACCATCAGTCTGAGATCAAGACCAAATGGACTACAGCGCGAGACTGGTGCCGACAGCAGGGCGGCGATCTCGCAGTCATCGATGATCAGAACGAAAACGGTACTTCATGAGTTCTTGTAATAATCTACAGTATACAATCTCTTGTTGATATGACTTAAATTGTAAAAAGATCTTTAAGGACAGTGTTTGCAAGGTGAGCCATGTATTAACATTCCTCTCTTTATTATGATAGCTTGATGCTAACTTTCTCAAAACCTTCAGGAAACAGAAGTCCAGTTCATGTTCGAATTTCTCTCCAGATTTTGTGGCTAGTTATCTCAGGGATCTGGTTGTGCCAGTTTGGATCGGTTTATCCGATCGGCTCCATGAAGGGAAGTTTGCGTGGAGTGATGGAGTCAGTCCGGTCTTATACACAAACTGGGCCGACAAGGAGCCAAACAACGCTGATGGTCAGGTGAGAAATTACAGTTTTTTTGTTGCAGAGCCATTTGGGGAACAGGGTTGTGCAAAATTCGGAATTTAACTACTGGATTCTTTCAATTTTCAAGTTGGAATTTGCCAAATCCTACAGGATGTTGAATTGGAATTTGAATTGAAAGAACAGGAAGGGGAATTTATTTGCCTGTCTGGCCTATAAAACCTCAAGAATTTTAAGACATTTTTAAACCGGGAGGGCTATCTCAACCCATCTTTCACAATGTATCTTGGTTAGGTTTTCATTTTCCAGCTCAGAAATAGTTACTTAAATTGAAGTTAACCTTCGTTTGTTACTTCATTGACTTCTGTTGCTCAAAATTGCATTGTCAACCTCAATTCTGTTCTGAACTATGATATAATGAATGCAAAATATTATAGTTTTCTTTTGATGGAAGACGTGGCGATCATGCTGAACTCTGATGTTGCTCTCTCAGGAACACTGTACTTCTATTTCCCACAATCACCTGGTCACGGGACGCTGGAATGACGAGCGATGTGACCACGAGCGAGGATGGGTGTGCTCCAGGAAGAAATGTACAAACATCTTCATTTGTGTCTTCATGTTCAAATCTACTGTGTGGTCAACTAAACTCCAGCTCCAGGAACAGGGCTGGGAAACATCTGCTACCGGTCTGAATTGTTTCACATATCAGTAGATCTCCTCTAACCCTTGACGCTTGTATCTCCTACCGTTTTCCGCAGCAAGCAGTATTCCCGTCCCACCGCCCACAAAGTCGCCGTGTCCGTCTGAATACATCACCTGGTACAGCAACTGCTATAAGCTGATTTCAGAGCCCAAGTCCTGGGAAGAAGCTCAGCAGGCCTGCGTGAAGGAGGGTGGAAACTTGGCCAGTGTGGACATGAGTTACGACCAGGCCTTCATATCCGGAGCCGTGCAGCAGGGAAAGACAGACGCCTGGATCGGACTTCGCCGAATGGTAGATGACGACAACGATGATGATGATGATCACAACATAACTATATTACACAACAGACGGTGAGCAGACCTCAAGCTGTTGCTCTTCTTCTTCAGCCTGACAGCGATTCCTACAAATGGTCTGATGGCTGGCCCGTCTTCTTCACTCACTGGGGTCCAGGAGAACCGACCAATCACAAGGGAGAAGGGTGTGTCAGCATGCACGCTCCCTCACACTTTATCCAAGGAACTTGGAACGACACGGCCTGCGATGACGCAAAGCCTTACATCTGCAAGATCACTAAAGGTAAAGCCAAAAAAACCTCTGACAAACATCACGACTGTCATGTCCATTACAAATGTCTGTCTGGATTCTCTCTGCAGAGAAGCCTCCAGCGACGCCGGCTCCGGGCGACGGGAAGTGTTTACCAGGCTGGTGGCCGTACGGACGTCACTGCTATTTCGCGTATAACGGAAAAGTGGGTTTCTCTTGGCCAGAGGCGAGACACTTCTGCCAAGAGGTGAACGGGGGCGAATTGGCCTCAATTCACAGTCGAGCTGAGGTGGAATTCATCAGGAACATCAATTACACCAAGTACCACTATGTTTGGATCGGCCTGACCAGAGATCGTTCATGTACGCAGCAGCGCTGTTCATCTGTCTGTCGCCATGGGTTAGCTGTATGAGATACGCTGATCGTGTGATGTTGATTGTGATTGCAGTTGGATGGGGCTGGACAGATCTGACATCTCTGGGATTCACAAACTGGGCTCCTGGAGAACCCAATGAAGCCGTTCACGACGGAGACGTCGGCAAAGAGAACTGCGTCGAGATGTATCACGACGGCACGTGGAACGACAACAACTGTGTGCAGAAGAGAGGCTTCGTGTGTCGACACCGGCAGTGTACGTCACATCCACATGCCATTCGTCGGCTCTCAATCAGTATTTAGTTTGACGCCAGTTCATCACTTATGGTGTGCACACCAAAAGCTAATTCAATTATTTTCGCATGTAGATTACAAGTCAACGCAAAGACGCGAATAGATGCGAATGATGCAAATTGGGCAACGCAAATGCAATATTTGCCTGAACCACGCAAGTTGATCAATTTCTACTCGAGAGGGAAAAGCCAATCAACGAAGAGCTTATTGACACATCCGGTTGTTTCAGAGTCACGTCGAAGTTTATGACGAGTTCTTAATCATACAGAGAACGGACAAAAAAGGTGAGCTCGGAGAAAAGCGAGCGAGGATGTTGGAATACCTGAAAATGAAAATAAGCCTTTTCTTTGCGCAACTTTTATTTTCTCGCAAGTGACGTGAAAAACGTCAAAGTAATCCCACAAGTAATTTAGAGAGAGTAATGCGATGTGTATATTGGCTTCACTTTTGGTGTGCACACACCGTTACATATTAACGAACAGACATCTATATATCTAAAACCTTGAGACAGACCGCTCAGATGAGTTGGCAAACACTCACAGACTTCAGAGAGACCAATAGTGTGGCCCAGATCCAGCCCACATCTGCTACTTGGATTTGGATTACATACGGACCAGATGTGGCCCAGATCCGGCCCACCATGTTGCTGTCAAGGATATGACGGGACTGAAAACCCCATCCTGATCCCATGTTGTCCAACACTGCTTCTAACTGCGCTTTCTCGTTTTCAGATTATGTGACAGACGATAACGGGATCGTCATCCCAACCGATCCACCAGCCAGTGAGTTTATATCCAGAACTGTTTTAAATGCACTCATTTATCTTCATGTGTGGTGGTTGTGAGTGAATGTGTGGTTTGTGGCGCAGCGGACAGCGGTCTGATCGCCGGGGCTGTTATCGGGGCGTTCGCGTGCGCGGCGCTGATCCTGGCTGTCATGTACTACGTCTTCAGAGTGAAGGGAGTAAGACCAGGAAATATCGGCTTCTTTAAACAAGACATCAAACCTGTTGATGTGGTGAGTTTCATTCATTTTGACTTGACACCTTGTTGTGGCCAACATGACATATGCAAGCTTGACCTGAATAAGAGAAAAGAGCTCATCATGTTTGATGATTTATTCTGCATTTTTACCATCCGTTAACAGCCTGCATTCACTAACCCGAACTTCCCTGGAGAATCTGAATCGTGAGCCGCGCGAGATTCATCTGCTCCTGTACAGAAACATGTTCAATCATCACTGAAACTCAATCGTACAAACATCTTATTTTTCCTGTAGATTTAAAAGCTGTTTTCTGTGTATGTGTGCTTGTTCACATTTTGTAAATTGTTTTTAAATTTGTTGTGGTAATGTTTATTTTCTGTACAGTTGTTTCTTGAAATAAATTTGAAACGTGGACTTACATTTCTGTATTTCTGACAGCATAAGATATTCTTAAACTTTATTCAGTTGTGATAAAGCGTGTCTTTGATTGGCAGCTGTTGGAGGTGCTGAAAAACCCCAAAACATTTCAGAAAATACCAATCCAATCCAACTTCAAGAGATTACAGAATCACACGGTCGAACCCTGAAGACAAGAGGAGCAGCAACACTGAACTTAGATGAACTAGTTCAGTTTATTTCTGCAGCGGTGCCTTATTGACTGGACAGAATTATAGATTTCAAAAACCCCGATGGGTACCAAAGTTCTGTATATGAAAGTAACAAAAACAAACAAATACCTGCAACCAAAAATACATGTGGTTTACAACATTATTAAAAGCTACGGAAAATAAATACGTTTTTAACACCCTCTGAAATGAGTCGGAGATGTGTTTTGGACAGGAGCTCACAGAAAAAGCTCCATCACCTCTACAGTTCAAGAGCGATCGATTGCAAACGTTGATGTAAACTAATTACATCAGAAATATACTCTTCTGCCAAGCCATGGAGAGATTTGAAAACATAATACTTTATACTGGTTATGTTTAACAATAGTGATGTTTGAATTTTGACAATCAAATCTAAGTTCAGAGTCAAAAATAAAGCTGGGGTTTTCATAAAGGAAAGTTTATTTCCCCAGGAAGCAATAACAGCTTGTCATTAGAATTCTTACCAAAGACAATAAACTCCGACTTATCCTCATTCAATTGGAGAAAGTAGTTTGCCAACCAACACGTCACATCAGCCAAGCAGTTATACAAACACTCAAGAGAAGATTGCTCCCAAACGTTTCACAAAACAATCTTCTTTAATATCTTTGAAATAAAATAATTTTGAAAAGGGATGAAAATTATTCATGTCAGTTGCATCAAGATTCACTTCCTTAAGAAGGGGCTGAATGATAGCATTCAACAGCTATTGACAATAGATAACACACTTGGACCAATGGAGTCCAGCACCACCTTAAATCACATGAGATAACTTCACATGAAGAACCAGTAGGTTTCATATGTGCAACTTTCTTTAAGTTGAGCCAGAGACACAGGAACAAAACTGGGCAAATGATTCAAAGGAGCTACAAAAGTAGCAGGATCATTAACACATGAAATCCCAGAGAGAATTCCAACAATCTTTCGGTGTTAAAAAAAAAAAGTAGAAACTTTTCACGTGTCCACAGAAAAAGTAATTGAAGGACAACAGGTGAAGTACTGTATTGATAGTAGAGAAGAGTATTTGAATTATGACAGTTCTTTGAAATAATGTCAGAAGAGTAGTTTGATCTAGCCAATTTAACTGCTCTTTAAAACTTCGTCAAACAAGCTCTCAAGTTTCATATGAAACTTGTAAATCATCTTTGCGCCAATAACGCTCAGCTCTCCTGCAACTCTTGCTGAAGAGCACGAGTATCACGGTTCACCAGGGCTGGGCTTGACTTCAGTGGAAGAGCAAGAATTACCACTAGTGTACAACCAAACCAAGAGAGCAGCCGACGCCACCCGTCGCTATGAACAGGGAAATGAGAGCAAAAGTAGGGCACACAGGTTCGTAACCACTAAACAAGAGATGTGGAAGTAAATACCAAATGCTTTATTTCATACAAAAATTAATGTAGGAAAACTCTGGGCCAAATAAAGGGGAAGAAAATAAAAAATAAGGAAACAAGAAAGTTTCAGGCTGAGGCTTTCCAGCAGGGCAGCTGCTGAAGAGAGAGGATCCTAAGACACGCCACTCACCCACATATGTTACCCACGCACACACACACACACACACACACACACACACACAGAGAGTTGTCAAATGGCAAAAACACTGAGAGAAACACCACCACAGGGCCAAGATAGCGAGCTTCCCTCACTGGGGGCCTTCAGCTCCTGAAATAAACAAATAAAAAGACAGTTAATGCACTCACATTTCAACCCAACAACATTCAATGGGTTCAAACATACAGAGAAAACAACAAACGGAGGTACAAATGCTCATCTAGGTTCATACCAGAAGCTCATGCACCTGGACCTCACAGAGAATCAGATTAAAGAGAGGAACAAAACCAAAGAGAGGAATGGAGCATTTAATACAAGTGAAAATTAAGCTTCAAACTTAAAAAAAGAAAAACATAACCAAAACGATTTAATAAACCAAAACTTACAGCTTTCAATAAATACTCCAGCATAAGTACAAAACAAATGAAATCAGACAATATTAAATCAAACACCAACAGTCATCAAACCAGCAGCAGAACAAACAGTGCAGGTCTGACCGTCTGCCCTGCAGTCCACCGGAACAAAGTGCCCCACTAAAACACATGAGTTAATAAAATCAGTCAAACACCAACCCGATCATGCTCAAGGGACTAGATGTACATCAGTTTCAGTTTAATTTATTAATATAGCACATTTAATACGAGAGAGTCGACCAAAGTGCTGCACAGAGAATAAAATAATGCAGTCAACAAGATAAAACAATCACAGAGAGTAACAACATCAAAACATACTCAGTACAGAAGTTACTCCAATCCATAAGCCTTTCTAAAAAGATGTCTTAAGTTGAGATTTAAAAACCAAGAACAGAAGTGGCTGATCTCAGGACAAAAGGCAGGTTTTTCCACAGCTAAGGTCCTGCCACCGAAAATGCACGATCCCCCTTAAGCTTTAAGCGCGTTTTGGATACTGACAGCAACAGTGTTCAATGACCTTAAAGAAAAACCTGAAAAACATCCGGCAGTAGAAGCAGATTCAACAGCAACAGAAGCATCATTAGCCAGACCATTGTGAGAAAAAGTAGGGTTAATCAAAACTGTCTTGTGGTCAGAAAATACAGTGTCAGCAATTTGCACACTTCCGACAGAAAAACCAAGTGTTCACACTGAATCGTGAGCATGTCCACGCCTATAAAACTGTGATAAACTCTTTAACCAAGGGTTTCGAAGAACACACATGAATATTGTGAGGTTCAAAACATATTGTGCCTGTCTACAGATGACCATGTGTTCTGTTCTGATGACTTGAGACTTTTTCTTGTGTCCCATTGGACAAATATCTAGACATTGTCTCATCTTGTTTGCCCCTCAGACTAACCCAGAAACCATGTGATTGTAATCATGTCCTTATACAGGGAGTGCAGAATTATTAGGCAAATGAGTATTTTGACCACATCATCCTCGTTATGCATGTTGTCTTACTCCAAGCTGTATAGGCTGGAAAGCCTACTACCAATGAAGCATATTAGGTGATGTGCATCTCTGTAATGCGAAGGGGTGTGGTCTAATGACATCAACACCCTATATCAGGTGTGCATAATTATTAGGCAACTTCCTTTCCTTTGGCCAAATGGGTCAAAAGAAGGACTTGACAGGCTCAGAAAAGTCAAAAATAGTGAGATATATTGCAGAGGGATGCAGAAGTCTTAAAATAGCCAAGCTTCTGAAGCGTGATCATCGAACAATCAAGCGTTTCATTCAAAATAGTCAACAGGGTCGCAAGAAGCGTGTGGAAAAGCCAAGGCGCAAAATAACTGCCCGTGAACTGAGAAAAGTCAAGCGTGCAGCTGCCAAGATGCCACTTGCCACCAGTTTGGCCATATTTCAGAGCTGCAACATCACTGGAGTGCCCAAAAGCACAAGGTGTGCAATACTCAGAGACATGGCCAAGGTAAGAAAGGCAGAAAGTCCACCACCACTGAACAAGACACACAAGCTGAAACGTCAAGACTGGGCCAAGAAATATCTCAAGACTGATTTTTCTAAGGTTTTATGGACTGATGAAATGAGAGTGAGTCTTGATGGGCCAGATGGATGGGCCCGTGGCTGGATTGGTAAAGGGCAGAGAGCTCCAGTCCGACTCAGACGCCAGCAAGGTGGAGGTGGAGTACTGGTTTGGGCTGGTATCATCAAAGATGAGCTTGTGGGGCCTTTTCGGGTTGAGGATGGAGTCAAGCTCAACTCCCAGTCCTACTGCCAGTTTCTGGAAGACACCTTCTTCAAGCAGTGGTACAGGAAGAAGTCTACATCCTTCAAGAAAAACATGATTTTCATGCAGGACAATGCTCCATCACACGCGTCCAAGTACTCCACAGCGTGGCTGGCAAGAAAGGGTATAAAAGAAGAAAATCTAATGATATGGCCTCCTTGTTCACCTGATCTGAACCCCATTGAGAACCTGTGGTCCATCATCAAATGTGCGATTTACAAGGAGGGAAAACAGTACACCTCTCTGAACAGTGTCTGGGAGGCTGTGGTTGATGGTGAACAGATCAAAACACTGACAGAATCCATGGATGGCAGGCTTTTGCAAAGAAAGGTGGCTATATTGGTCACTGATTTGTTTTTGTTTGGTTTTTGAATGTCAGAAATGTATATTTGTGAATGTTGAGATGTTATATTGGTTTCACTGGTAAAAATAAATAATTGAAATGGGTATAAATTTGTTTTTTGTTTAGGTGCCTAATAATTATGCATAGTAATAGTCACCTGCACACACAGATATCCCCCTAAAATAGCTAAAACTAAAAACTAAAACTTCCAAAAATATTCAGCTTTGATATTAATGAGTTTTTTGTGTTCATTGAGAACATGGTTGTTGTTCAATAATAAAATTAATCCTCAAAAATACAACTTGCCTAATAATTCTGCACTCCCTGTATGTATTTCCAGTTGCTAAACGGATGGTTTCACTTCTTGTTTTTCACCTATAACTTGTACCCCTTGACAGCGAATAAACTGTGTCCATGATTGAACTACACTCTGTGTCAGTCTCATTTCTTGGCACCCGGGATCGATCCTGTATTTCTTGCTGCATTGCTCAACCTCAAAGGGTTTCATGATAGATTCAATATCCAAATTATTTTTGTCTAACAAATATTAAAATCACTCAAAATTAAAATATAAAATATGATCTGAACATGGAATAATAGGTTTTTAAAAAAATCTGAAAAATCACTTATAAAATCTTTTTGATATGGGGGGGGGGGGGGCACAGAACAGAATTAAAACAGATTTAAAACAATTCAACATAATTAACTGAACCTCAAACTTAGAGAAAACCTCAGTGGAAAGAAGTCTGAATTTAAACTTTTTAAAAACAACAGCAAGGCCACCGACCAGCGTAGATTTTGAGAATGAACACCTCGGTCTCCTCGTCAGATGAAGATCAGAGCATCTCAGAGACGCTGGCAGAAAACCGATCAGCGTCTCCCTCCGAATCTTCCTGGATCTCACTCAGATTTCCTCCAGAGGCTCAAACGCAGGGAAGATATCCCTGAGAGAGAAAACTCCAGCTGGCGAAGCGATCGCGAATGGAACAGTCGGTCACCTCTGGTCGAATATTTACTAGAGCCAGACGATCATAGACCAAAACCGAGACAACCGGGCAGAGAATAAAACAAATGAAAAAGGATAAAACACGACGGCAAGCCGCCATACATCCTGCGCCATCTTTGCTGGACAAATAAGTAGTTCATTGAGGTTCTTCTACTGTTTTTTTTCTCTTGCTTGCGAGGAAATGCGAAATTTTCTGCGAGACATACAGTACTGTGCAAAAGTTTTTAGGTGTGTGTGAAAAAAAAAAGTAAAAAGTAAAGAATGCTTTCAAAAAATAATAGAAAGATTATTATTATTTTTATCACTAATTAAAAGTGAGTGAACAGTGAAAAAATCTACATCAAATTCAAAAATTAAATACCACATGACCACCCTCAAACCTTCACAAAAATCAATCAATTCTTCTACACGTTTTGCACACAGTTTTGAAGGAAGGAAAGCAGGTAGGTTGCCCAAATTGGACAAACAAGACAACCACCTTTGTGGATTTGATTTGCTCAGTTGCTTCTCTCTCTTCATGTTCTCTCAGACAGACAGACAGACTCGATGATGTTGAAGATCAGGGCTCTGTGGGGGCCATACATCACATTCACTTCTTCTTCTTTTTCTTCTTTTACACTGAAGATAGTTCTTAATGACTTTTCGCTGTTTCTGTTGGTGTCGTGTCAGCATGCAGAATAAGAAATCAATGGCCTCCCCAATCTCCCCTGATGGTATTGGATGATGGATAAGTATCTGCCTGTACTTCTCAGCATTTAAGGATACATTAATTCTGACCAATTTCCCCAACTCCCAAAGAGAAAAATGCCCCCCAAACTCCACCAAGACCGTCCACCCTGCTCCACTGTTGCCTGCAGACACTCATTCGTGTCACCTCTCCAGCCCCTTCGCTAAACAACCTGCCTTCCTAAAACTGCCAATATTTTCAACCAAATACTCATCAGTCTCTGCACACCTTGCTGCTTTTCCATTGCCTGTTTTTCGTGCATAGTTTTTCGTTGTTGTTTTTGAGTCCGCTTGTTTCCACGTCGGAGGTAGGAGCGTTTTGGCCGCAAGTCTTCCATTTCCACCAAGGCTGACCAGACACAGACGGACAGTACCGCTGGGATACCTTTTTCTGCCAACTGTTGTCCAATGCCAATTGCTAGCTATATCAACCGATTCTTCCCGATTGCGAAGGGAGGTAAGCTGATGATGTGTCTCAGTTCATGCTGCAGTAAGTTTCCTTGGCGACCACTGCGGCGTCTCCGGTTCTCAGTTGCTCTGTAAAAGAGCTTGCTTTCTTCAAAAGCAACCCAGCACCACCTGTCTGTGGGTGTCTTGCTGCCTTGAAATTTCTGGCTGGATGAGACATTGCTGATGCAGTATGTGTCTGTTTTTTGTTGATGCTCTGTCTTGTGCTGTTGTGTATGACTTTTTGAAAGTAAACTGTCTCTTCCACCTCTCACCTTGTAGCTTGACCCCAGTTATATCTCACCCACACTTCCTTCCTCCTTTTCACTGTTTCTGTTTCTGTTTCTGTTTTGTGTTTTCTGAATTGTAGATCATTGATGATCATTAGCATGATTTTTTAATCCTTGTTGTATCATTACACCTAACTATATGCTACCTGATCCCAGACTTTGTGGCAAGAAATGAATTGTGTTTTTGAGGTAAAGGGTGGTCACAAGGGTTGTAAAGGTAATTCCCCATTTTTTTTACCCTTATCACTTTTTTTTTCTTTTGGTTATTGCCCCAAATCCTCACACCAAATATTGATTGATTTATTTTTTTTCCTTCTGTTTTTTTTTACAGCATTTTTTTACTGATAAAACTTTTTTATGTATAAAGTGTTCATTTTCTCAAATCTCAACATAACTGCGATATCTTGTGAGATGAAACGGTTCACACAACTGCCGCCTCAGTTCTTCAAGTGGCAGAAAGTCCATTTCTTATCAAACATTGTTGGTTCAAGATGTTTCTGTCTCAAAGATTCACTGTAAATGTGTTTCGTTCTCTGCTTATACTAACGAAATGCAGATTTCTTTACAAAAACATTGACTGTCGTGTTTAATCGGTTGGTTGAGGAAGCGATGAACTGAAGCTCCTCAATGAATGTAATCAACACGTTTAGCTAAAAGAACTCATTTATACCCATTAGTGAAATCGTTATTAACCATCAGGTTGTTGAAGTTAGGAAAGTTGAAATATCTTGGACTAATTAAACAAAAATCTTTATTTTATTTCAGTTTATATGTACTAGAATGCTCTGAATCTTTGTGTGTTTGAGATGGTTTATTCAAGTCTTTGGTTGAACATTTCTAAGGTGCCAGAAATAAAAGTTAATGAAACAACAGCAAGAAGACTTCAGGCAATGATCTCACAGTCTTTATTGCCATCAGAAAGACATGTATGAAAAACAATGAATAGTTGTTGATGTTTCATTGTTGTTATAAATATCTGTGGGGTGCCAAAGACAAACGAGAACAGATCAAGATAATAAAGATTTAATTCATTCATATCCAAATGGATCCTGAGAAAAAGTATGGCCAGTGTTCAACATCAGACTTCAGCTGAACTCACCAGAACCGCACGAGTTCTCCACAAACACAATGTGACGCACAAACACGTTTTCAATTAAGATTCACCAATTAACAATCAAATCAAACGTCTGCTCTTTTGAGTTTGATAAGGTTGTAGAAATCCAACCCAAACTCCCCCCGCACAATCGTGGGGTAGAAAATAAATACAAGTAGTTTCATATTGATGGTCCATTTCGACAGTATTTTAATCTTCCAGAGTCCTCAGAAAATAAATCAAATCATCATCTGGGTGTCGATCAACATCCGCTGCTCTGAACTGAGATTAAGAGAAGGAAATACTGATGGAAACAGGAAATAATTAGTCTATTTAAAAAGTGCCAAAGGATGTGACCAATGAGGAGTCAGTGTCTAGAACAAGCGGCCAATCGAAAACCATTTCTGCACTTGATCAAAAATGATATTATTAGTATCTTCTAACACAAATAAATACAAGAATGCCTTCCCCCAATGCCAAAACAAAAAAACTCATTTGGTTCTCCCAAACATTTCAACATTAAACAGACAATCATGAGAAAAGCTCCAGAGGTCAGAGGTCAGGCATCATTCTCTGTGACTTCCACTGTTTCTCAAAGGAGTCAAAGGTCACATGTGATATAAATACTAGAAATCAAAAACATTTGCATTGCAATTCTTGATTTGATCAACTGACCCGAAGCAAATACAAAATAAAGGCACGGAGTTCAGCAGCAGAACGGTGTCGTCACACGTCTGATGAGCAGGACGTCACGCGGGTTCGTCTCAGAACGACAGTTTCACGAGCCGTAAGATGATCAGACGAGACGAGACGTGGTCCGATTGATCTCTCAGCACCTGTGAACAAATGAAAGCTGCCGTGACTTCCCAGAATCCTTCGTTCTCCTCTGTGAACCATGTGACGCTGCTGCTCATGATGGCGGACGATCAGCGCGAGTTCTGTGTGTCGCGTCTGATCCCGTGGAGCCCGTGACGCACATACGTCACCAACGAACTCATGGAGGCCGTCAGACTGAGAGGACCGACGCCAGAATCCAGCTCTCGCAGCAAACCTGCAGAAACAACACTGCTGTCAATCAACAGAACCACACACTCTCACACACTCACACTCTCACACACACTCTCTCACACACACTCACACACACTCACACACTCTCACACACTCACACACACTCACACACACACTCACATTCACACACACACTCTCTCACACACTCACACACTCTCACACACACACACTCACACTCTCACACTCACACACACTCTCACACACACTCACATTCACACACACACTCTCACACACACACACTCACATTCACACACACACACAGTCACACACACTCACACACACTCACACACACTCACTCTCACACACTCACTCTCACACACACACACACACACTCAGTCACACACACTCACTCTCACACACTCACTCTCACACACTCACTCTCACACACTCACTCTCACACACTCACACACACACACACTCTCACACACACTCACACTCTCACATTCACACACACACAGTCACACACACTCTCACACACTCTCACACACACACACTCACACACACACACTCTCTCACACACACACAGTCACACACACTCACACAGTCACACACACTCACACAGTCACACACACTCACACACTCTCTCACACACACACACACACACACACACACACTCTCTCACACACACACACACTCTCACACTCTCTCACACTCTCTCACACTCTCTCACACTCTCTCACACTCTCTCACACTCTCTCACACACACACACTCTCTCACACACACACACACACAGTCACACACACACACTCAGTCACACACTCACATTCACTCACACTCAGTAAAACACACACACACACTCACACACACACACTCTCTCACACACACACACACACACACACTCTCACACTCTCTCACACACACACACTCTCTCACACACACACAGTCACACACACACACACTCAGTCACACACTCACATTCACTCACACTCAGTAAAACACACACACTCACTCACACACACACACACACACACTCAGTCACACTCACTCAGACACACACACTCAGTCACACACTCACACACACACTCACACACACTCAGTCACACACTCACACATTAGGGCTGGATAATAAGGATAATAATGCATTCATTTCTGCGATTAACATTTGCAGTTTAACTCGTTAAACATAATTAAGGGAATTAACGCAGTTTCCATTTGCAGTTTCAAGTAGCTCTGTTGCGTTTTCACAAGCGTTACAGAACATGATCATGCGCTCCGCTCACCAGCTCTGCAAAGCATTTCTGAAATATTAATGATTTATCATGAATAAAGGATCACAAAAATTAACACGCAAAATAAACTTTAAACTGAAAACTGAACCAGGACATTAAACGATTGAGTAAAAATCAAATATTTCATTTAATGACTCCATGTTGTTTGCACAAAGTTAGAGATTTGATGTGAAAATATATTTCATTAAACATTTAAAGTTGTGTGATTAATTAGTTAATTCCGACATGTCTTTCAATCATCAACACATTTAATCAATCTGTCAGGCTCTGTGATGCTCCTCGGGTTACATAATCATGTTGGAGAGGTCACATGACGTCGGAGGAACTACTGTGGCAGGGCTCATTTTCTCCTGACTTCAAAATAGTCCGACATCGTTGTTTTACCTTTTTTTGTAAAGGTGTTGGAATTAGTCTTTGCACGTTCACTTTGTAAACGCTGGATCGGCACTTCCTCCTTACGTCACGTGACCTCTCCAGCGTGATGACGTGATGTGTGGCGCATCAGAGCAGTGCAAGACCAGCATTTTTTTGTTAAAAAGTATATAATGTTTATTTTTGTATAAAATGTCGATGGTTTCTCTAGATCAGACTCTTATTCCTCGTCTGGATCATGAAGATCTTTGAAGCTGCACTGAAACTGACATTTGGACCCGTTGAACCCCATTGAAGTCCACTATATGGAGAACAATCCTGGAATGAGTTCCTCAAAAACCTTCATTTCTTTTCCACCGAAGAAAGAAACACATGAACATCTTGATGACGAGAGGAGAGTGAATGATCAGATTTTAGTTCTGAAGTGACCTGACGCTTTAAGTCGGTGTGTATGAAAGCGTGAACTAAATATTAACAAATATCAATGAAATATTTTAATCCCCATTAACCCTGAAATTTTCACAGACATTTTTTGAAGTTTCTTTTTTGCTTTTTTCAAGTGTGGACAAACATTCCTGAAGACAGATTTAGCTTCTTGTGACTTTTGACCTTTCTTACCGCTGCCCGAGTGCATGAGATCGTCGGCCTGCTCCCACGTCTCATGAGCGCTCAGGAAGAGTGCCGTAATGCTGACGTAAGACGCCGCCGCCTGCTGGACGGGTTGAGGAATGACGAGCGAGCTGCCGGCGGCCGCCGAGGAACTCCTGCAGGGACCGAACACAGAACAGCCGGTGAAGAGCAGGAAACACATCGTGATTCGGAATCACTGGGGTGTGACGGGGACGCTCACCTCGATACAGAGGGAGACGCAGACCATGACGAGCTCTGAAAATAAACACACAGACCGTGAGGCAAGAGTCTGAATGAGTGAGAGATGAAAGGACACAGAAACACTGAAGACCCGTACTTTGAAATGATCGGCGAGCGTCCGCGAGTATCGGAGCGCTGAATCCCGTCGGTAGCGGAACATGGCCATCTGCAGCAGAGACTGGCAGCGCAGACTGCAGAACAAACACACATTCACTGACTGCTGCGGATTCACACACACGTGTCCGTCTCTGCTGTGCGCTGCTCTCACCACAGGATGAAGAAATCCCTCTCGTGAGCCACGGCGGCACGATCCGTGTCGTTCTTCAGTTTGAGAATGAACCTGAACAGACAATGGCATCGTCACGCTGCTACAAACTACAGTTGTTTCTGATGAAATAGTGCGATCGACACATCGTATGTTATGAAGAGCAGCTAAACTAATTCTCCAGTTTGGATCGGCTTTTGCAATGATTTCAGCCAACTGACCACGATCAACGGACCATACGCTCTGAGCGCTCTTAAGATCTTCCGCAGGAATATAAGCCAGCTGGAAAACTTCCAATGAAGTGTCACTTGTTGGTGTGTCGGTATCTTCAATGTCCTGAGCTAGCTCTAACAGCATCAAGAGCGTAATGATTAGACCCTGTTTCCACCTGGAATTGGGATGCGTTTTGGTCGATCGGATCACAAGGAGACGAGGGAGACATGTTCCTGTTCACACCTGGTGTTTTAATGCGTCTCTTTTGTCCACTATCAACCTCTTCTGTCGTGATTTCTTCAAGAGCAGGGTCTATGAATGTAAGGGTTTTTCAGATCTTTCGATCTAATGGCTGAAATAAGCTCACGAAATGTACATACGAACGTGAGCGGAGACGGAAAAACATACGGAGAGCAGCAGCTTTAATTTCTGCTTTTAACCCCAACCCAGACCAAACTTGGGTCTTCAGCCGACAAAGTTTAAATGCGTTTGTCCAGAGCGCTTCACATCATGTTTGAGCGTAAGGACAGGAGGCGGAGAGAAGCGGGTCTTTTGGTGGCTGATCAACACATTTGACCACATGAGCGTCCGCACTACGAAAACAATCCGGTCGAATAACAACTACCTCTGGTGGAAAGTGGACGAGCTCAAAGCTTGTTTTACACCCCGTTTACACCAGTTTTCACTTTTAGCACTTTTGTCTGGCATTCATTGAATAAAATGTGAGTTTTATTCTATTTTTAAATAAAAGTGTTAATCAAATGTTGGATAGCCTACATCTTATGTTTGTTTTTACAAATGAGGACAATCTGAGAAGCATGAATAAATCATGTGAAAAATAAGATGTGAAGTGCTGGAGAAGTGTTGCGTGCGCGTCTCTAATAGCAGACACCGCGTTTCTCACTCCAACGTCTTTATTACGATCAATAAAACTGGTTTATTGGCAAATGAGGTAAGTGTGACAACTGCATTAAAATATAAATCCACCGTTAAAAAGTCCCCGTGGATGGTTTTGTGTGGATGTAGGCGAGTGCAGAACGACTGACAGATCACTGGAAACTCTCAAGCTGCCTCAGCGAACAGCAGGAAGTGACTGTGCATGTGGTCCGTTGAGAAGATTTCAGATGATGGCGACTTTGGACCAACATACACAACTTTCAAATATTATCCTATTACTGTAGTCATAACGAACACAAGTACTTGCAGCCTAACATGTTCATTTTGTCTGTTTCACTGAATACAGCGATAACTAACCCATAATCTGCATTATATTATTTCTGTATATATGAACATTACAGGAAATGTTACAGTCAAGAGACAAGTGTGTCAAAGTAAAGCATAGTGCAAATGAACTGAACTTCACACCTGATCAGATCCAGCGTCTCGGAGAACATGGTGTAGGCGGATTTGGGCGTCTGCGGCTCCGTCTCCATGGCGATGGCGCTCTCCACAAACGCCAGCGCAGCCTCCAGATAGGTGAGGGCTTTAGCCGTCTTATCCGGCTGAGAAACACCGAGAAACATGGTCAGACCCGCGAGTGGAACTCACCGCACACACGGGTGGAAATTAAATGAAAGGCTTTATAAACACCGTAGCGTCTGCTTTGTGCTTCAGTTTTTTGGCTTCCTTCAGATGATCTTCAACGGAGCGTTGCCTGGGAATCAGAGGTCAGAGGTCAAAGAGTGTCACACGGGCTGATGTTGAAGTAGTAGATGGCGCACCTGCGGTCGGGCGGCGGCGGCAGCGCTCGTGCCTCGGCTGCAGGAGGACAGGGTTTCTCGGGCAGGAGGTTGCGGCTTTTGCAGGTTTTCTGCAGAATAGAATCAGTTCTTCATGAGTCACGCCACAACAGCCTGAAAACAAAGCTGAAAACTATCTACAGCACCTTCCCATGAGCCTCCGCTGTCCTCGGCTGGCTGTCAGGAGCCGCTGCGGATCGAGGAAGACCTGAGCCGTGTTTCGCGCTCTTCTTCCTCTTCATCGTCGTGCTGTCACTGTTCCGGCCGGCTCTGAAGGAAACGCAGAGTGATGGGAGGGAACAGGGACGTCAGGTACTTTCCACCTGACGCTAACGTCTCCTGTGTCTGAACGTCACTGCATTAGATCTCAACAAACGACTCGGACATTCATGCCACTCCGACGGGATTTACTGAGACGATGCTGTTCTGTGAGCGTGTGGAAGTGCTCTGTGAAGAGCGTTTCTTTTGACAGGTTTTTCACAGACATACCTGTAGTTCCCTCAGTATAACCCTAGACGTCCCGCCATTATCATCATCATTACTAAACACTTGACAGATCTGAGCTGATTGGTCAATTACACTGAAGAAAACAACTTTGCAGTAATATATAGAAACATGATGTTCAACATTACATTTTTAAACCAATACGTTTCTATTTAGATGGAAAGAAAGTTGAGTGGTCTTGTGTTGAATTTCTTTTGAGGACATGTCGAGTATCTGTGTGTGCAGCCTCACAAAACATCCCTAGAGAGGCAGAAGATCTCAGGCTCTGATTGGCTGTGGGTTGATGGGGACTCACTCTGATTGGTGGAGACTGTGCTGAGACGGGAAAGACCGTTTTCCCTCTTTGTCCACTTTCTGTTTCTTCTTTGGAGCCTTTTCATCCCTCTCCCTCTCCGCCTACAGACACACCCACATTTTGGAGATATATAATTTTATGAAGATATTTTGAAATGGTTGTTATCCACGACAGCAGTTCATGACTAGTTATCAATTAAGAGACGATTAGGGTTATTAGCACAGGTTCGATTGACTGATGATGCTGTCGTCACAATCAGGGTGAAAAGGGTCAAAGTTCAACTCACAACTCTCTTGCGTCCAGACGTCAGGCTGGTTCGGGCAGCTTTGGGCTCCCGAGGGATTCTGGAGAGCAGGTTCAGCTGAATCTTCACCAGCAGCGGCTGACGCGTCTGTTTCCGGTCTGTTTGTTTGTTGACCGTCGTCGTCGTTCTCTTCTGCTCTGCGTCAGGTGACGTTTTCTCTCTCTTGTGTTTCGATCTGCGTGTGGAAGTATTTTCATCATGCTGGAGGATTTCCACGCTTGAGCTTCCTAACTGCAGATTCTCACACGTGGACGTGCTTTCCACGGTCTGTCTGAGATCAGACGCTTTGCTGCTGTCATTCGGGTTACTATAGCAACCCTGCTGACCGGCACCCTCTGTCCTTCCAGCAGAATCACGGGAATCGGGCTTGATGACATCACATGGGCTCCCAGGGTTCTGCTGGTATGGATTCTCCTTGCTTTCTAACCATCGTCCTAACTGCCAGTCACTCCCTTTCTGTGTCTTAACACACACACACGCACACACGCGCACACGCACACACGCACACACGCACGCGCGTTAGGATATTAATTTATTGTTCAATGAATCTCATCATAAGAATCTGACATGTGTAATATGTGTGTGTGTGTGTGTGTACCTGTGTGTGTGATGGTTCATGAGCTGCTGGTTGATCGGGGCTGTTGTTGTTCTCACTGTCAGTGCCTGAACTGCTGTCAGAGTCACTGGAGCGGCTGGAACCTCCTCTACACACACACACACACACAGTCAGTGAGGTCATTCATAGACTTCATTGATTTTATATCAGGTCAGTGACATTTTCCCTCTCCTAACTCAAGCTCTACTCCTAAACCATCACAGAATCATGCAGGCATGAAAACGGGTCAGGGGTGAAAAAGGTGAGAAGGATATTACTCCTCTAGGGGGGTCCGGGGGCATGCTCCCCCGCAAGAAAAATTTAAATATTCCATATTTTAAAGCATCAATCTGATGCATTTTGAGATGCTTTTTTGCCAACCTGGGGAGAGCTGGAGAAACTTAACTTCAGCCATGAGTCAAAAATTATTATGGCCTCCTTACTAAGTATTATGCAAGCCATTTCATGCCAGCCCGTCACTGGGTTTTACAGTACTAACATTTACAGTATATGAGGCACAATGTGGTAGGGGCACCACAAATGGCTTAATGCATAACCTCCACAAGAGATGGTGGACATGCTGTAACTGAACTCTTCCATCATGATTGACAGCCAATACAATGTTATGTAATTCAGACATCAGCACTTTCATAATCACTAAGCCATAGCGTATTGTTCAGCATTACTTGAGCATTTTATAATTTGCATGGCTTGTTGATGTCTTCCTCTTATCTGAGGAAACATAAATGACGGAGTATTTTAAGATAATCCATGCGATCCGTGTGATCATCGAATCCAGAGGATTAAGTTAACTCAAAACAATATTTCACCTTTCCACATCGAACCCAGGCCGTTTACCTTCAGGAGCCCCCCCCCCCCCAAAAAAAACCGTTTTCTCATCGAATCTTTCAAAACTGCAAATTTCGCCGAAAGGTGAGGGATTTTCATGCCTGATCATGTGACCATCACTAGATTTAAATAAAAACATATTTTGGTTGATTTATAAGCCTCTTTATACAAAGTATTTCACAGTATAAGTGACATTTGGTCCCCGCAAGTCAAAACGGGTACACTCACACACTCGCTCGCACACACACACACACTCACACACACACTCGCACTCACACGCACTCACACACTCGCACTCGCACACACTCGCACTCGCACACTCGCACACACACTCACACATACACACTCGCTCGCACACAAACACACACTCACTCACTCACACACACTCGCACTCTCACACACACACACTCGCACTCTCGCACTCACACACTCGCAGTCACACACTCGCACACTCGCACTCACACACTCGCACTCACACACTCGCACTCACACACTCGCACTCACACACTCGCACTCACACACTCGCTCACACACACTCGCTCACACACTCGCACACTCACACGCACTCACACACACACTCGCACTCACACTCGCACTCGCACACACTTGCACTCGCACACACTCGCACTCACGCACTCGCACTCACGCACTCGCACTCACGCACTCACACTCGCACGTGCACACTCGCACTCGCACTCACACACTCGCACACACTCGCACTCGCACACACTCGCACTCGCACACACTCGCACACACTCGCACTCGCACACACACTCACACTCGCACTCGCACTCGCACTCATGCACTCGCACGCACGCACTCGCACTCACACACTCGCACTCACGCACTCACACTCACACGCACTCACACACTCGCACACTCACACGCACTCAAACACTCGCACTCACACTCGCACTCACACGCACTCACACACTCGCACTCACACGCACTCACACACTCGCACTCACACGCACTCACACACTCGCACTCACACACTCGCACTCACACACTCGCACTCACACACTCGCACTCATACACTCGCACTCACACACTCGCACTCACACACTCGCACTCACACACTCGCACTCACACACTCGCACTCACACACTCGCACTCGCACACACACTCACACACTCACGCACTCGCACGCACACACTCGCACGCACTCGCACTCGCACGCACTCGCACGCACACACTCGCACGCACGCACTCGCACACTCACACGCACTCACACACTCGCACACTCGCACACACTCACACACACACACACACACACTCACACACACACTCGCACTCTCACACACTCGCACTCACACACTCGCACTCACACACTCGCACACTCGCACTCACACACTCGCACTCACACACTCGCACTCACACACTCGCACACTCACAAGTTAAGTAAACATCTGCTTAACATCTCCTACTGTATAAATGTCACAAAATTGAATATATGATGATAGAACAGAATTCACTGATTCTTAAAATAAGGGACAAAAATATGATACAAATAAATTCATCAAAATAAAAATATTGAATAAGTTACATCTAAAGGAAATCTGGATACCCAGGACATTCATTGCTTCTATTCTTAAATAATTTTGTTAGCATTAATTAAATACATGCTCTAGACTTGGAAACACGTCCAGTCCTCGGCACGAGGTCACAGTGAAAAAGTGTTTAGAAACACAACCAATTCAAAAACATACATTTAAATTCAAAGAAAGAAATCTGTAATATAACAAACAATACAAAAAGTAAAGCTTGAATTATATTTTCCATAAAAAATGTCTATCAAAAGCTTTGCGTGAACTCAGTCAGGATTGTTTTATAATCCCAAATAAATCAGGCAATATCATGTTCATCTTTAACTCTTAGGACCGCTGTCCTTTTTCCTGCTTATTGTGGATCGGACAGTAGGACACAGTCCTGGAACATTTACATTTTTTTAGATTTCCTTCTCTGCTCAAAGCTTTAACATCCCGGAATAATAGTTTCAGCAAATAGTTGTTGGATAAATATTGGCATGTTTGATCTGTTTATTAAGGCGGCTCCACCTGAGAAAGGAAACACATTTGCTCCGCTGTCCAACACGGTTCGGGTGCTTTTACATCTCATGGAATTCTTCTATTGTTGTTTCATGATTCTATTTACACATTGTATATTTGGCCCCAGCTGGACCTTTGTCAAGTCCATCAGTGAGTCAATACCATCAAGCGTATATATTTAATATTAAAAAGGATGGTGAGAATTAAGGAATTTAGAAAGTAATATACACACATTACACACATTTATACATTAGACATTCCATTACATTCCTGAGAACTTTGTCTACAAATTGATCAGCTTAAAAATGCATATTTAAATAATAAAAACTAACTTTGAAACATGTTTTGTTCCTAATTTCAAGAATCGGTGAAATACTAGAAATGAGCAGAAGGAATCGGACACTCACTGCGGCTCCAGCTGAACACCGTCTGATGATTCACGAGCTTCTGATGAACAACAACAACGGATTAAAAGCACATAAAGAGACCACCACACACACACACACACACACACACACACACTTACTGAGAGCCGTGAATCCATGTGACTCCTGTCAAAGCAGCAGTGAGTGAGTGGGATGAAGGAGTTAAAATACGCTGCAGTTTCAATAAGAACCAATTATTCTGCTCTAACCTCGTTAGTGGAGAGGACCTTCGGCGGCTCGGCTGTGTTTGGCGTGTAAATGGCCATCAACAGTGGAGGCCATGAGGTCATTTCCTGTGTGCCAGAGAGACAGTGAGATGCTGTAGCTCTCCTACCAAACAAGACTGTCCCAAACTCAACTGACCTGCAGAATGTCCTCCACTCGCCCGCCAGACATGACCTGCGGACGGACAGAGTCACATGAGGACAAACATGCACACGCTAATACCATGACGACAGGGAAACACTCACATCGACAGACTCCAGCGGGGGAAGGTTTGGTTTGCTGCTCTCCTTCAGGTCCTGTAAGTGCTCCGGTGAGGCCTTCAGGTGCGGAGAATCGCTAGTCACCTGATCCTGACCGTCCATCGGCCTGACGTACGCCGTGGGCTTCTTGACATTAGCCGGTTTACAGTGTAAATTGAGCGGGAGCACTAGCGTCAGTGGCGGGACGTCCGACCTGCGGCTGCCGCGTTCTGGGGACGTGCCGCCATCCGAGTCGCTGGACTGCAGAGGGGACAGCGGCTCCGCGGGGGGGCGCAGGGCCGGCAGACTGTCCCAGCGCTCACCTGGAGGAGGGACGGGGTCGGACGTGCTCGCAGGAGCAGTGAGAGACGCCTCCAATCCGTCCACACCAGAGCAAAGGTCATCAGATCCATCCTCATAATTACCCAGCATCCTCTGAATAAGACTCGACAGCTCATCGCCTTTGATTCTCTGGAAAGACAAATGACACGGTTAAAAACATGAGAAATTGAGCTCACACACACACACACACTCAAACTCTCTCTCACACACACACACACACACACTCAAACTCTCTCTCACACACACACACACACACTCAAACTCTCTCTCACACACACACACACACACACTCAAACTCTCTCTCACACACACACACTCAAACTCTCTCTCTCTCACACACACACACACTCAAACTCTCTCTCTCTCACACACACACACTCAAACTCTCTCTCTCTCACACACACACACACACACTCAAACTCTCTCTCACACACACACACTCAAACTCTCTCTCTCTGACACACACACACTCAAATTCTCTCTCACACACACACTCAAACTCTCTCTCTCTCTCACACACACTCACACACACACTCAAACTCTCTCTCACACACACACACACACACACTCAAACTCTCTCTCTCTGACACACACACACTCAAACTCTCTCACACACACACACACACACACTCAAACACTCTCTCTCTCACACACACACACACACTCAAACTCTCTCTCTCTCACACACACACACACTCAAACTCTCTCTCACACACACACACACTCAAACTCTCTCTCTCTGACACACACACACTCAAACTCTCTCTCACACACACACACACTCAAACTCTCTCTCTCTCACACACTCACACACACACTCAAACTCTCTCACACACACACACACACTTAAACTCTCTCTCACACACACACACACTCAAACTCTCTCTCTCTCACACACACACACACACTCAAACTCTCTCTCTCTCACACACACACACAAACTCTCTCTCTCTCACACACACACACACACACTCAAACTCTCTCTCTCACACACACACACACTCAAACTCTCTCTCTCTCACACACACACACTCAAACTCTCTCTCTCACACACACACACACACTCAAACTCTCTCTCTCACACACACACACACTCAAACTCTCTCTCTCTCACACACACACACTCAAACTCTCTCTCTCTCACACACACACACTCAAACTCTCTCTCTCACACACACACACACTCAAACTCTCTCTCTCACACACACACACACTCAAACTCTCTCTCTCTCACACACACACACACACACACTCAAACTCTCTCTCTCTCACACACACACACACACACTCAAACTCTCTCTCACACACACACACACACACTCAAACTCTCTCTCTCTCACACACACACACTCAAACTCTCTCTCTCTCACACACACACACACACACTCAAACTCTCTCTCTCTCACACACACACACACTCAAACTCTCTCTCTCTCTCACACACACACACACTCAAACTCTCTCTCTCTCACACACACACACACTCAAACTCTCTCACACACACACACACTCAAACTCTCTCTCTCTCACACACACACACACACTCAAACTCTCTCTCACACACACACACTCAAACTCTCTCTCACACACACACACTCAAACTCTCTCTCTCACACACACACACTCAAACTCTCTCTCACACACACACACACTCAAACTCTCTCTCACACACACACACACACACTCAAACTCTCTCTCTCTCTCACACACACACTCAAACTCTCTCTCTCACACACACACACACACACACACTCAAACTCTCTCTCTCTCACACACACACTCAAACTCTCTCACACACACACTCACACTCAAACTCTCTCTCACACACACACACACACACTCAAACTCTCTCTCACACACACACGCTCTCACACACACACACTCAAACTCTCTCTCTCTCACACACACTCAAACTCTCTCTCTCACACACACACACAGTCAAACTCTCTCACACACACAGAGACACACACACACTCTCTCTCACACACACTCTCTCACTCACTCTCTCTCACACACACACACAGAGACACACACACTCACACACACTCTCTCTCTCTCTCACTCTCACACCCACATATCACACACACACAGTCAGTGAGGTCATTCATAGACTTCATTGATTTTATATCAGGTCAGTGATATTTTCTCTCTCCTAACTCAAGCTCTACTCCTAAACCATCACAGAATCATGTGACCATCACTAGATTTAAATAAAAACCTCTTTTGACTGATTAATAAGCCTTTTTATCTAGTGAGGAGCAGTAAATGTTTCACTAGGCTTGAGAAAGTATTTCACAGTATAAGTGAGGACATTTGGTGCTCACAAGTATAGTCAAAACAAGTACACACACACACACGGTGTGAGATCCGTCACCTTGAACGGCTCGCTGAAGAGAGGAGCAATTCGGTCATACTGCGTCTCCTCCTGCTGCACCTCCTGACTCCTCCTTTCCCTCTCGATTCGCCGCAACACGTTCCGATCCTCCATCTGCACACTGTAGTAAAACACACACACACACACACACACAGATCATACATCAGCTTTATACTCCCACGTGACACCCGCACATGAAAATCAACTGTATTCACATTAAAACTCACAAACATACACATAACACAACTGATTCATGTGTGTGTTGAGTGTGTGTGTGAGAGAGAGAAGTGTATGAGTGTTGAGTGTGTGTATGTTGAGTATTTGTGAGTGTGTGTTCATTAAACAAAAGCACAAAGAGGTGTGGTGTTTGTTGTGAAGGGCGTGTCTCACGTGTGTGTCCTGAGAGTGCAGGAACATCTGCTCGCAGCCACACACACACACACACACACACACACATCTGACATCATCATGTTGTCCATCACATATATATTACAGCAAAAATAGCCATTTATGGTAAAGATTACAATTCAAAAGAAAATTGGTTTAGTAGTATATAGTAGAATTAAAAATGGAAAAAACTGTAAAAATAAATATTTGAAATTTTAACTTCTGATGAGCACATTTTAAACTGTATTAATGTGTGTGTGTGTGTGTGTGTCCTAAACAAATCACAACACACTGATAATAAATTTGACAGTACATCTACTGGATTTAAATCAGATTATTCCACTGGAAATGATTCACACAAACTTACGTTTATGTGTAAGTATTTACACCAGCTGTCACTTCATTTCTATTTAGTTTGTCTTCTTTTATTCAAAGGGTCATTTAATCTTCGGTCAGTTCATTTTTCAATTCTAACTCTTTTTCCATATTTGTCGGTTTCGCGTGTGTCTGTGTGGGTTTATTGTGTTTATACACTTTGTGGAAGTGTGTTTTATTGGCTCATTTGAGTTTCTCACCTGCTCGCTCCGGTGATTCTCGGTTTGTACGGTCCGCTCCGAGCCACCGGGTTTCGGTCGCTCATGACGACACGATCTGCCGGTTTATCACATTACCTCAGAACAAACCCACGCGCAGGTTCAGGAGCCGCAGTTTGACTGAAGCGAACTCACGCGCAGAACCGAGCTCCGCGGACGCGTCCACTCAAGAGGACGGGAAACTGATGCACGGTGACTCAGCTTATTGTATCAGACACAATTAAACTATATATTAAGCTATAAGATACTGTTGTTCGAGAGTCTATATGGCATTTTGATAAGTAAACATGAATTCGTTAGGATATCATGAAGTGAAGCGCGCACCCCCGCGCAGTGTTAAATGGTTCCGGCCCACCACTCCTTTAATGGGCATGTTCTTCCACGAGCGCGCCGCGCCGCGCACGCCAACAAACAAGTCACCATGAAGCTCATTGATTTCTTACAAATTATTATATTACTTAAAAATTGTAGTCCGTTTCTAATTTACATAACATAAATTGAGGTTAGTAACGTAATCCTATTACATTACAGATCATAATATGACTATTATTTATTACTTTTAGATTACTTTTGAAGTAACTCGTTTATCGCAATGATTTGAATAGGATAATTTTTAATCATATTGATATAAAAATACCCAAAGAAATTAAATTAGTTTTTATCAACAACATGACGTACTTTAAACATTACAGAAACACATACAGTCGAATAAAAAGTTGATAATTCAATTATAAAAATGTAAAACTAAATTTAAAATTGTACTAATTTTAATTTTTTTTTTTTAAATGTGTTTTAAAGACAAAAGCCTTTGAAGGATAAGAATTCACGATGACAATGACTCACTTGGTGATAATTCAATTAATGCGTTCGTCAGAAGTTTTGTACGGAGCCCCTAAAGGGACGTGGTGGTGGAAAAAAATTGGGATGGGAGGAATTTTTTTTAAAGAAATCTTTTGCGTTCCCTCGCAAAGATGTTTGCGTTCCCTTGCAAAACCTGTTGTGAGCTCGGACAAAACCTTCCTGTTTAATGTCCCTCTGGCTGGCAGTGGTGTTTATTAAGTCATCTCGAGCATTAATACACACAAATGATGTGCGGCACATTTAAGACCGATGGTCTTCATATATAAACGCATCTGCTGCCATTTTGCGACTATCGTTTTGTTCACTGTAATGGATTATAAAACAACAAACAGCTATTTTAAAATGGTTTCATCTCAGATCAGTATCTCTTATCTCCATAACTTAGACTGTAACTTAGTCGACTGAAATCAAACCAGTCTGTTTGCAAAGGTGGACTGAATGACAGAGATAATGCTATTGTAGCTGTTTCGTATTGTATTGTGGTTCATTCGAATTATACTATATTACTCTATCTCTTCTGCAAGACAAGACGGGTAGGCTTTTCCAAACAATATACTATCGAGTCTGTCAAATATTCGACTCCATATTGTGTCTGTAAGCTGTAGCTCAGTTAAAAATACTCATTGGATCATTCACTCAACCCATTCGAAATAAAACACGGAGGCTTAAACCCCAAATTATTAAAAAAAAAAAAAAAAAAAACATTTATTGAACTGTTATATAAAGCAATAACGCTGTTGTTCTGAATGTGATTTCACTTAAATCACTTCGGCTCAAAATACGAATTCAGAACGAGAGTCGATATGGATCAAATAACTCTGTACAGAAGACTATGAGTGTGATGATTGTGAGCTCATTTCTGTTTGCTGAACAAATGAGCTGTAAAAGGTTAAAAATACTCATTGGATCATTCACTCAACCCATTCGAAATAAAACACGGAGGCTTAAACCCCAAATTATTAAAAAAAAAAAAAAAAAAAACATTTATTGAACTGTTATATAAAGCAATAACGCTGTTGTTCTGAATGTGATTTCACTTAAATCACTTCGGCTCAAAATACGAATTCAGAACGAGAGTCGATATGGATCAAATAACCCTGTACAGAAGACTATGAGTGTGATGATTGTGAGCTCATTTCTGTTTGCTGAACAAATGAGCTGCAAGACAGATATATGAGGTTGACTTTTGTGTCATTTGCCGCTTTTGTCGCTGTTGTTTTGTTTGTTTTATCAGCGTTTGACCTGACGTTTGACACAGCGACGTCATTGAATGCAAACGGATGCAGTTCTTAGCATGTCCAGCAGAGGGCGAGACATCGACAGAAACAGAATCTGGTCAAGAGTTTTTCACGAGTTAACACGTCCATGCATGCGGCAGAAACAATGTTCATCCTTTAAAGGGTTTCCATTTGATTCAGTCAGAAGCAGCTCTGAAGCTTGTGCTCAATGAATAGATTTAAAATAAAAATATTACATTCATATGAAATCACAGAAGACAGTAGAGATTGGCTTCCACAATTTTATTAACAAAATAGCTGAATATATTTATATGTTTACATAAACACACAGACACAGGCTGGTGAATATTTTTCATGTAAATAGAGATTATAGAGAGATTCAGTTTCACTATTACAGATTAAAACGCACAAAAAATGAACCAGTGCTTATAGTGCTTTTCTCATTTTTCTACCTTTAAAACGCTTAATAAAATATAAAGGATATTTAAAAAAGAAAATCGGTATATAAAAATCAAAGGTATACTTCAAATTGAAAGTATATTAAAATGCAAAAATAAAAAAACAGACCACTGACATATTACTAGACATTCATTCGGTTCAGTTCAAATGAAATGAAATTGAAATGCAAAATCCTAAAGTCACACCGGTTCTTAATATTGACCATCGTGTCTCATAACTGTTTTAGATTCAGGAAAGAGTTGAACTCTTACTCTGTTTTTTTCCTCACAATGACCAGGAACGGAGGACACTGTAAGCGGTTTCCCACGATGCCCTTCAGTCTGACGCAGAGCGTGTGTTCCTGCAGGTGCTCCAGCTGCGGCGTCACGTGGAAGCGGAGGCCGCAGTCGTCGGGCAGGACGGACGGGGAGTCGTGGGGCTGAACGAGGTTCGAGTGGGTCAGAGAGTTGATCTGAAGTTCAATCCTTTTTTCAGCTTGAACGGGTTCACTGATCGACACAAGAACAAAAACTTCATCCCACGTGCTGCATCTCGATTGAATAAACCAGCAGAAGTCGTCCGACTCGCCTGCAGAGAGTCAAGACAAGTCAAAGCTCAGAGATCAGAGATCAGACCACAGCGTCTTTATTCAGTGTTTGACTCTGTGAAGTTCATCACTGATGGAAGGAGTTAAAGTGTCAGTTCATCCAAACATGTCATTTCTGTCATGAGTTCCTCGTTCCACACCGTAAGACCGTCGTTCATCTTCAGACACGCATGAAGATGTTTTTGAGGAGGTTTATGACCCATAGATCAATATAATGCACACTTTCAAGCTCCAGAAAGGAAGTAAAGACGTGGTGAAAACAGTCACGTGACGCAGTGGATCAAGAGACCAGAACACTTTCTGTGCGCAACAACAACAACTCAATAACTTTATTCATCAATCTCTTCTCTTCTGTGTCGTTCTCAGACTTTGTTTACGTCCAGCGCTTCCAGGTTCATCCGTCGTGCTGATCACATGATCAGCTTCGGCCAATAATGAGCCGGCGTTCGGACATAAACACGGAAGCGTCACTGTGTGTCCGCGGCGTGAGGATAATGACAGAAGAGATTGATGAATAAAGTTATTGTGTTGTTGTTGCGCACAGAAAGTGTTCTGGTCTCTTGGTCCACTGCGTCACGTGACTGTTTTCACCACGTCTTTACTTCCTTTCTGGAGCTTGAAAGTGTGGATTATATTGATCTTTGGGTCATAAACCTCCTCAAAAACATCTTCATGTGTGTCTGAAGATGAACGAAGGTGTTACGGTGTGGAACGAGGAACTCATGACAGAAATCTCATTTTTGGAAGAAGTAACCCTTTAAATTTCAGTGATAAAGCTGTGGTCACCGTCCACTTTTCTGTACACTTTTTGGGCACTTTTCATTTTAGATGAGTCCTGAAAAAGAGCCTCCATCTCTGTCTTCATGAGTGTTTTCATGACACATCTAACACACACACACACACACACACACACACACGAGCGGCTCTTACCGGGCTGCGAGTCTCTGAACCGGACCGTGAGCTTCTGCTGCTGCTCTACAATCTGTCTGTACGTGAGCGCCGTGCAGCTCAGCACACACACAGAGGGCAGCTCATCATCCTTGGACGTTTCCCTTACAATCTCACCCTTATCCAAACACTCCCAGCTGTTCTCCTGAGCAAACAGACAGAGGACGGCCGACAGCAGCGTTCCCCAGCGCAGACACGCCATCGTGCTTCAGGCCAGGACGAGTCGATCCGATGCAGACGTTTGTTTGCGGTTCTTCTCTCGTCAGTGTTCAGGGTCGGACGCCCCGCGGGTCTAGTCCATCTGAACCGACGGGGTCAAAGACAGAGGAAGAAGAAGAGAGAGCTGGTCTGGACTCTTTTACTGAGTGCGCAACAGCATGTGACACACACACACACACACACACACACACACACTCACAGGCTCATTTTCAAACAGCGTGTGCCAAAAAACTCCCAAAATAACTCACGGCAGGAATGCATTGCAAGTAACCTGCGGCCGCGGTCAATACGAACCAATGAAAAGTGAGCAGGAAAGAAGTTCATGTGGTTCAGTTTGTTTTGAAGCTCACAGAAGCGACACACGGTGAAAGAGAAATGAATGAGCTCAACGAAATAAAGACATCACACCTTGAGTCATGAAAGCCTTGTTTAATAAACATTCTGCTGATACATTTGAAAGTGTTTTATGGTTTATATAAAATGGTTTTAATATTTTCCAATACAATGGTGTAAATAACACAGAGAAGAGATTTGGTAACAGTCAAACAAAGGAAAGAACAAAAATTTGCATGTGAATTTATGCTGAATTACGGCCAGGTTTTTTTTTTTTTTTTTTTTTTTTTTTGCAAACACAGAGGCAAAATGTTCATTCAGGAATGTCAGTCTTATCTACAAGAACGGGACGTTTCCCAGCGAGCAGAGGCACGTTCACAGCTAACGATCCGACGCCACATTACATTAAAAACTAGATTCAGGAGAAGGACCTTTCCAATGTAACCTTCATTTTGGTGGTCAGAATCGCAGAGGGAAAGTCTTGGCAGAGCTGCTCCACAACATTTTTTTCAGGGAACAGCCACTGAAATCATGCCAGACCCATAAAACCCTGCAGTTTAAAACAGATTTGGCCTTGAACTGATTAGTAACAGAGGGTTCATTGTGAAAGCTGAATAACCACAGGATTCGTTAGAGAACTCTATGTTTTCTGAGAACTATATATATATATTTATGTCTCCACATCATTTTCAAATGAAGTCTGAGAGACTCCCAACAGCAGCAAAAGTCAAACATTGAAGATGCTAAATAAGTCTGTGCGAAGCCGTGAACCTACAGCTCTGAAAAGCGAGAGTGACTGTGAGGCTTTTTAGGAAGGGGTCGTGACCTCCTGCGTGTCGCAGCCGCACTCGCGGGTCAGACTGGCCGAGGACAGGACCAGACTGCTCCATTCATCCACGTAGACGAACGGGAGGATGTCGTGAGCCGTCGGCTTACAGCACTGTGGAAGAGGTTAAGATCTGGTGTCAGAGGAGCGCTCGTCTGCAGCGCTTCATCAGTGCAACACACACACACACACACACCTGCGCAGACGCCCTCTCAGCGCAGTCGCTCGGCCCGCAGGATCGGCACTGGACGAAGGTCACGCTCTCCGGATAAACCACCCAACGGTCCCAGCCCAAATCTGACATGAAGACACAAGAGAAGATTAGGGGGATCTCCACGAAAGCAGACGAGAGAAAAGAATCAGGCGTAAAGAAAACGAAGCTAATCTTTACTGTAGTTGTACGGCCTTTAAATGCTGAACTCTACATTCAATTCAGCTCTTTGAATTTGGGGTTTGATGAGATGCATCATTCATGCATTTACAGTCTCGCAACTAAAAACGAAAAGTTTTTCAGCTCGACCTCACCTTTCATGAAGACCTGAGAGGAATATTTACAGCAGGTGGAGTTTCCAGAGTCCTCGGGGAACGGGGAATTTCCTGCCGAAGAGACGAGAGAGATGAGCTTTACTCGTGAACCTTTCCTCAGCCTGAAATCTGGGGATCGTACCTGTCGAGGACGGGACGGCGCTCTTCAACGTGTCTTTCCACTGTTCGCGCAGAAGACTCATCCAGGACACGGACACTCGAGGCTCCTGCTGGAGGTTCAGAGATTCCAGAAGGATTTTCCTGATGTCCAGTTCTCCTCTGCATCTGCAACACACACACACACACACACACACACTGTCATCACGGCTTCGCTTGTAAAACTGCAGCCAGATATTTGGGCTCAGGGTTCGACCCTGTAAGAAGACACCGGGGAAGCTGCCCTCGTTTATATTTACAGAGCATCACGTGTGTCTGTGCGGTCAGTCTGTCCACAACAAACTGAGCCGTCTGATGATAACCAGTAATACGGTCAGTCCAGCATGACTGAGTCTCAAACGGAAGAACAGCATGTGATTGTCATGAGGTCACATCCAAACATCCATCTGGATTCATAAAGACGAGATTTTCTGCTAACAGCTGCACGAAACTCGAAAAGAAGCTCTTCGATTCGTGACGTCGCCTCTTACCTCTTGGTTTTCACAGGAGAAGGTGAGGACGAGGCCTCAGGTGAAGGACGGAGAACAAACATCTTCCCGAGAGGAAGGCCGAACAGCACGACTGCGACACACAACACCAGACGCATGTCTGCGGACTCAGAGTTAGCGGTCGTGGCTCGTGACGGACGCTCTCTGGACTCTCCGGAGGCGAATGAATGGATGTTGTTTGTAGTGGCCTGGGAAAGCAGCGATTTATCTGCTTCGGCCAAGCTTGGCCTTGGAATACTTTACACTGTTTTCATGTTCAGCAAACGTGATGGTGTTGAAAAGGAGGTGGAGATTGAAGAAAAACACAAGTGAATTCTATCGTACGGTGACATTGTAGCAAAGATGATAAACTCAAACCTGCAGGAGGACAGACGGCAAATATGAAAAGATGAGAAAGGAAGGAGGCTCTCCTGAATCTTGGTTCTTTAATCAGAGATTCTTCAGTTTCAAAGAGAATCACATTTTCTCAGTCATTTCCCGTCTGTGTGCTCAACACAACTCAAAACTGTTTTCTCGTCGTCTTTGACTTGAATTGAAAAGGTTTTCACTTTGCTGCGATTTCTCATGAGAAATACGAAGCTGTTGAAGCATCTGCAGTTCCTCTTCTGACCTCAGATGAACGCCGGCCGTGTTTGTCCTTGACTGAAACTCCCTCGCGTCAGGAGGAATTCCACACCTGCGTGTGAACGGCCATCTAAAGAAAGAAACATCCGCTCTCGTTCTGAGAAATCTGTGCCGTTTCAGGACAACTTCATCTACTTTTATTCACTGCTGGACTGTCAGGAAATGTGTTTTCTGCTGTAACCACCAACACTGTTGCCGTTGCGTTTTTCATTCTTACACTTTTATTCCCGATCCTGAAAATGTGCGACATTAATCAACCCCATCACGGTACGTTTATACACTTGAAAAATGAATCCAGAACTCTAAATAGATCAAATCTGCCAGAATTCTTTGTTTTCATACATTAAGGCCGTGACGAACGGGGACAACTGGTCTGTTTTTCAATGACAAACATTTACAAGTAAATGAATGTTTTTTTCATATCCATATAGTTGTGTGACACGGACATCCAGATAATTAGATGTCGATCATGAAAGGCTGAAACACGCGGAGCGATGGCCTTTAACACACTCTTTATCCGTCTATTCTGGGTTGGAGCCGAGCCGCGGTATTAACCCTAATCCAGCCGCGGCTTGTTGTTTTGATGAAGCGCTGGTGTGGATGAGCCCCTCTCTCCATCTGTCTCCATCTGTCTCTCTGCGCAGCGACGCGTTCGTCTTCATCGTAACGTTGAAGCGCTGCTGTGGATTCTCAGTCTCTGAGCTCATGCTGGCATTTTGACGGGTGAGTGAGACGTTCTGTCGTTTAATAAACAATTACAGCCAGTTACTCTTCAGGGTTCGAGAACAGAGAAAGAAAATTGTATTAATAATCAATTAGTCTCCTTGAGAATTATGAATTAATGAATTAACCGCATTATTTCTGATTCTCATTGATGAGGGGGGAATTATTCATATTGGTTTAAAAGTGAAGTTCAGATGACCAGCGCATCAGAACATGAATGAATTCATCTGAGAGGACGCGTTCTCCCAGCGGAGCGACGGTGACATGGGATGCGGAGTCACCAAATCAAGCCAAGCGCAGCTGAAGCCGCGCCATCAAGGTGCGTGACACCGTCTCCTACAGAATATCTGCCATTCAATGTCTTTCCTGAGACACTGCTCACATCTGTCTCTGTCTCTGTCTGTAGGGAGCATCTCCGTTCCAGGTTATTCTTCCTCATTTATCTCAGTAAATATCACATTGTTGTCAGGGAATGTGAATGAAAGTCAAACGCCTGTTTTTCTTGTTTCTCTCACATGCAGCCGCCACAGGTCAGACAGATCACATGATTAAAGAGTCTCGGTCACTCTCGTCTGCTGCTGGCCTGACTCTCTCTGTCCGTCTGTTTCTCTCTTGGTCTGTGTCTTCATATCCATCCGTCCGTCCGTCTGTCTCTCTGTCTATCCGTCTCTCTTCATCCATCTGTCTGTCCATCTGTCCATTCATTGATCTCTCTGTCCATCCGTCCATCCATCTTTCTCTCCGTCCATCCACCTGTCTCTCTATCCATCTGTCCCTGTCCATCTCTCCATCCATCCGTCTGTCTCTCTGTCCAGCGATGCGGGCGGCGCTGCTCATCCAGCGCTGGTACCGTCAGTATGCGGCTCGGCTGGAAATGCGACGGCGCTGCTCCTGGAACATCTTTCAGTCTATAGAGTATTCTGGACAACAGGACCACATCAAGGTAAAACATGTTCTCTACAGATTCGTCTCTCCAGCGGTAATGAAGCACAGATTTACAGTCCGTTAGTTATGTAGCCCTTTAAAACTGCATTAATGCTGACCAAAGTGCTGCACAAACTCTTTGTGCGATAATATCCGTGTTCTGCGTCTTTACACATGAAACATGCTTGCGCTGTCTGTGTCTTCGCAGCTGTATAATTTCTTCGGTTACCTGATGGATCACTTCACTTCTGCCAGCAGCCAAAGTAAGAAACTTCTCAAGCTCTTCAACTTTGTCTCGTCTCATGAAGCGGTCGGCGTAACCGAGTCCGTCTCTCTCAGGGAATCTGGTCTCTCAGATGTTTCGTGAGAGTGACGTGTGTCAGGACGTGGAGTGGGAGAGACACTTCTGTTACAAGGACATTGAGGTTCCAGACATCTATGCCGGCCCGCATCTCTGCTTCCCGCTGACCATCTCCAACGTCACGGAGTTGGTGGACGCCTTCAAAAACAAACAAGTACGATCATTTCTTTCCAAGCACGACGAACAGGTTACAGAGTCAGAACCGTGGGACTGGATGAATGTCTTTATCGTCGGTCAGTGTCCAGCTCTTGCTTAATCTGCTCTGTAGAAGCTTCACGCGCGGTACGTCCTGCAGCTGCTGGGAAAGACGTGGACGCTTCTGCGCTTGATGCCCAACATCAGTCATGTGTGCACCTGCAAACACAGAGAGATCACCATCTGTGGTGAGAAACACACATCCACACCTCCTTCTCCAGCCGTCCTACAGCGTTTTTAAGGCAACAAAGTGTCATTTGACTCTCATGCAGGTGACTTACACGGCCATCTGGAGGACCTCCTGTTGGTCTTTTACAAGGTCAGTAAAATTCTGATGCCCACAATTCACTGCCTTTGAATGTGCCAGTAACAGATTTTTGTTCAACACTAGAATGGTTTTCCTTCAGCGGAGACGCCGTACGTCTTCAACGGTGACTTTGTGGACAGAGGGAAAGAGTCCATGGAGATTCTGCTGGTTCTGTTTGCGTTCCTGTTGCTGTATCCGCACGACGTGCACCTGAACAGAGGAAACCACGAGGACCACATCATTAATCTGAGGTGGGACCTTATGGATAAGCATAAGATAAACTATATTTGTGTTGGCAAGCGACACATTAAGGTAGAGATGTATTTATGTGTGCTTTAAATGAGATTGTAAGATGGAAACTTTTTTTTTTGCAGATATGGCTTCACTAAGGAAGTTCTGGGGAAATATCAGGTGAGTGAACGTCTGCTGCTCGTCAAGACCCGTTCCCATGAGGACCATCGTGACAACAATGAAGATATAGTTATTATAAATACAACAGACTATCAGAGTCCACAGCACAACTAGAATGATATCGGCACAAAGGAATGATATTGTTGGAATCGCTTTCAGAACATTTTTCTCCAGCTGATAAACGATAAAAATTCTGACAGCCAATCAGAATCCATCCTGCTTTAAAGAGCGCGAGCGTTTACAGAGACGACGACAGAACTTCAGCAGGCTAATAATAAACAGAACCATATCGTCTGCTGGTGTGGACTATTGATAAAGCTGTCCTTATTGTTCTTGGTGTGAACGTCCCTTAAAGCATCAGTTCACTTCAGAAAATCTCCTGATCATTCCCTCTCCTCACGTCATCAAGATGTTCGTGTGTTTCTTTCTTCAGTGGAAAAGAAATGAAGGTTTTTGAGGAAAGCATTCAACAAGCAGTCCATATTCTTTATTTTTGTATAAAATGTCGATGGTTTCTCTAGATCAGACTCTTATTCCTCGTCTGGATCATGAAGATCTTTGAAGCTGCACTGAAACTGACATTTGGACCCGCTGAACCCCAGTGAAGTCCACTATATGGAGAACAATCCTGGAGTGATTTCCTTCATTTCTTTTCCACTGAAGAAAGATACACACGAACATCTTGATGACGAGAGGAGAGGGAATGATCAGGAGATGTTAGTTCTGAAGTGAACAAATCTTTTAAGAAAGGTCTGTCCAACGCTGCTGCAAAGTTTAGCTTCAACCGCCCCAAACTCACTCGCTTGGAAGTTTCTAGTGATCCTGAAGACCTTTGTTATCTTGTTATCTTCATTTAATTCGGATTAGAGCTAAACTCTCCAGCAGGATTGCACACGCCTGCTCTAAGAGGATCCACACCTTCCTCTCGTCTGTTCATTCACACTTTCACACACAAACAAAAAATGGGTTCCTCAGAAAACACAACTATGTTTGACAGTGTTCTCTGTACGATTGCTGGACAACGAGATGATCAAATTAACAATAAAAACATTTGTGTCCACATCAAGTCAAGTCAAGTCAAGTCAAGTCATCTTTATTTATATAGCGCTTTTTACAATGCAAATTGTGGCAAAGCAGCTTTACATTAATAAGAAAATGGGGTCATTGTGCAGCTTATTCTATATATTATTGATTCATTCCGTTGCAAATATCAGTAGTTATTAGTCTAGTTAATTTATGTATATCAGCACTGCAGAAAACAGTGACGTAATCGTCCGGCTCGGCTCAGTTCACATACAACGGCGCCAATGCAGGCATATCAAAAACACTGCTGAATATCAAGCAAGTGTCCCCAACTTAAGCAAGCCAAAGGAACCAAAACTCCAACAAATGGAGAAAAAAACCTCGGGAGAAACCAGGCTTAGTCGGGGCCAGTTCTCCTCTGGCCAACAGTGAACACTTGTTCGATACGCAGGCAGAGTTACGGGTCATTAAACCGATTTGGAATCGCAACAGTCAAAATATTTAATCTAGTTTAAGATCTTCAGTGGATGATGACGCTGTGAACATTCTAAGCAGATTTTTATCAGCTGGAAAAAAAGCGATCGAAACGATATCGTTATCGTTATCGCTGTGGTGTGGACTTCGCTATTCCTGACCCTAACGATTATTAAAACGTTATAGTTATGATAATTGGTGTGAACGGATCTTACAGCATCTCTGATGTGGCTTTCACGTCACACAGAACCAAAGACTAAAATATAAAAACACGATTCTCCTGTCTGTGAAAGACTCAAAACAATCGGTTTCATGACGCAAAAGAGCAACTTTTCTCTGTCGTCCTCACAGGTTCATGGGAAAATGATTCTTAAACTTCTGCAGAAGATCTTCAGCTGTTTGCCACTGGCGACAGTGATCGACCAGAAGGTTCTGATTCTACACGGAGGAATTTCTGACAGGACGGACTTGAATGTGATCGCCAAACTGGACCGTCAACGAGTACGCTGTGCTTCAGCAGTTGAAGGATGTTGCTGTGGTCCATCGTGTCAGTCACTCTCTTCTGGCTGTTTTCCCTCAGTTCGTTTCGGCCCTCCGGCCCCTGAAGAGGAGGGAAGCGGCTCTCGACCCAGACGACGACGACGACTTCAGCGCGGGACGGAGGAGAGTCCAGTCTCTGACTCACGGGACGCCGGTGCGGCCCAGGCAGGAGCTCCCGCGGCATTCGGTGCACTCGGTGTCCGGCCGGACGGGCCGGTCCGTGGACGAGGAGCTCCGAGAGAGACGTCGACTGGCGGGTCTCAGTCTGTCGTCCGACTCGGAGCTTTATTCTGCTGAGGTTCTGGAGACAGACGCGGAGGAATGGAAACAGGTGAGAATGCTGCAGTCGAGCACCTCATGACGGTGACACACGCACTCGTTCACTGACTCTGTCTTTCTGTTTCTCTCACTCCATCACAGTATGACCAAACAAATCTGAGGAAAACCTTAGACAAAACTGCTGTGGCAGTACCATAGTACAGTGGTGATATCAGACGGTAATATCATGGTACTTTTATACATGCCGTGGTACTGAGTGATGACCATAATTTACTCTACAGAACACCACGGTATTACCATGGTATAAAACCAAATAAACCATGGAAATACTATGGTACTTTTGTTCGGTGTTTGTGTTTCTCAGTAGGTGACGTAACTGTGTTTGGTTTGTGTTGTCATTTACCGCTCTGGTTCTGTGTGGTTTGGTCTCAGTAGACGTTAGACACGCTGCAGGACGGAAGGACAGAGAGCAATAGTCATTCTAAAGAATCATCCTGGTCCTTTAGGTCAGTGTTTCCCAGCAGGACAGATTTTGAAAGTCTCTCTCATCAGCACAACTTGTTCAAGTCTCTATTAACGATGGCAGAATCGTGTGTTGTGTCGCTGGGTTTGAGCAGCGCACGTGTCCCTCCACACGACTGAGAATGATTTTTTGTTCTTTGTTGGCAGTTTTAACTCCACATGTACTATTTATTTAATAAGGTTTGAAGATTTTTATTTTTTTATTTTATCTACATCAGCAACCAATCAAATGGTTCTTTAAAGTCAATAAATGGGCCAAAATGGTGCTTCGGACTTCATTTACGACAGCACATCTTTCATGTATTTATGACGTGAGGGTCAGCGCTTCAGCAGAACGATCTGGTTTGATCCGAGAGATCGTCACAGTGCTGTTTGTGTCTCACACACGGTGCAGATAGTGGATGTTCTGTGGAGTGACCCGATGTCTCAGAACGGTTGTGTCCCGAATGAGGTTCGAGGTGGCGGGTGTTACTGGGGGCCGGACGTCACACAGGAAGTGCTGGACAGACACAAACTGAAGCTGCTCATCAGATCACATGAGTGCAAACAGGAAGGATATGAATTCTGCCACAACGGCAGGGTGAGCATTTACCATCCATCCACCCATCCATCATCTATCCATCATCCATCCATCATCCATCCATCATCCACTCACCCATCCATCATCCATCCATCATCAATCCATCATCCATCCATCATCCACCCACCCATCCATCATCCATCCATCATCTATCCATCATCCATGCATCATCCATCATTTATTCATCATCCATCCATCATCCACCCACCCATCCATCATTTATTCATCATCCATCCATCATCCACCCCCATCCATCATCTATCCATCATCAATCCACCCATCCATCATCTATCCATCATCAATCCATCATCTATCCATCATCCATCCATCATCTATCCATCATCCATCCATCATTCACCCATCCATCATCTATCATCATCAATCCACCTATTCACCATCTATCCATCATCCATCCATCATCTATCCATCATCCATCCATCATCCACCCACCCATCCATCATCCATCCATCATCCATCCATCATCCACCCACCCATCCATCATCCATCCATCATCCATCCATCATCCATCCATCATCCACCCACCCATCCATCATCTATCCATCATCCATCCATCATTCACCCATCCATCATCTATCATCATCAATCCACCTATTCACCATCTATCCATCATCAATCCATCATCTATCCATCATCCATCCATCATCCACCCACCCATCCATCATCCATCCATCATCCATCCATCATCCACCCACCCATCCATCATCCATCCATCATCCATCCATCATCCACCCATCCACTATCTATCCATCCATCATATCCATCCATCCATCCATCATCTATCCATCATCAATCCATCATCCATCCATCATCCACCCACCCATCCATCATCCATCCATCATCCATCCATCATCAATCCATCATCCAGCCATCATCCACCCACCCATCCATCATCCATCCATCATCAATCCATCATCCATCCATCATCAATCCATCATCCACCCACCCATCCATCATCCATCCATCATCCATCCACCATCCATCCATCATCCATCCACCCATCCATCATCCATCCATCATCAATCCATCATCCATCCATCATCCACCCACCCATCCATCATCCATCCATCCATCATCAATCCATCATCCATCCATCATCAATCCATCATCCATCCATCATCCATCCATCATCAATCCATCATCCATCCATCATCAATCCATCATCCATCCATCATCCACCCACCCATCCATCATCCATCCATCATCCATCATTTATTCATCATCCATCCATCATCCACCCACCCATCCATCATCTATCCATCATCCATCCATCATCTATCCATCATCCATCCATCATCCATCCATCATCCACTCACCCATCCATCATCCATCCATCATCAATCCATCATCCATCCATCATCCACCCACCCATCCATCATCCATCCATCATCTATCCATCATCCATGCATCATCCATCATTTATTCATCATCCATCCATCATCCACCCACCCATCCATCATTTATTCATCATCCATCCATCATCCACCCCCATCCATCATCTATCCATCATCAATCCACCCATCCATCATCTATCCATCATCAATCCATCATCTATCCATCATCCATCCATCATCTATCCATCATCCATCCATCATTCACCCATCCATCATCTATCATCATCAATCCACCTATTCACCATCTATCCATCATCAATCCATCATCTATCCATCATCCATCCATCATCCACCCACCCATCCATCATCCACCCACCCATCCATCATCTATCCATCATCCATCCACCCATCCATCATCTATCCACCCATCCATCATCCATCCACCCATCCATCATCCATCCATCAACTATCCATCATCCATCCACCATCCACCCACCCATCCATCATCTATCCACCATCTATCCATCATCAATCCATCATCTATCCATCATCCACCCACCCATCCATCATCCATCCATCCACCCATCCATCATCCATCCATCATCCATCCACCCATCCATCATCCATCCACCCATCCATCAATCATCCACCCATCCATCATCTATCCATCCATCATCCATCCATCCACCCTCCATTCAGTTTTACTGTAATCTGTTCTGAAGGGTTGATTCTTTTGCTTTTGCAGGTTTTGACAATATTTTCAGCCTCTAATTACTATGACGTGGGCAGCAACAGAGGAGCTTACATTCGTTTGGGCTCCGACCTCATTCCTCATTTCAAACAGTTTCAGGCCAGCAGATCTACACGAGAGCTCACACTCAGACAGAGGTGAACACACACACACACACACACACACACACACACTCTCACACACTCTCACACACAAACCCTCTCTCTCACACACTGACACACACACACTCACACACACACACACTCTGTCACACACACACACAAACTCTGTCACACACACACACACACTCACACACACACACACACACACTCACACAGCTGATGTCTGCAGTACTGAAATCGTCGTTCATTGCTACATGAACTTTAAATCACAGATCAGTCTGAAATGTTTTGTTTTATTATTATATGAGATTTGGGATAATGTGCGTAATGAGTGTAAAACATTATTTTGTGTGTGTGTTTAGTGTGGGACGAACAGAACGTTCTGCATTACAGGCTCTGAGGATGCAACTGTTCGCACACAAATCTGCCCTGATTCGAGAATTTCAGGAATACGACCCCCAATTCACAGGTACCACACACACACACACACACACACACACACACACACACACTCACACTCACACACACACACACACACTCACACACACTAACACACACACACTCACTCACTCACACACACACACACTCTCACATTCACACACACACACACTCACATACTCACACTCACACACACTCTCTCACACTCACACTCTCACACTCACTCACACACACACACTCACACACACACACACACACTCACACACACACACACACACACACACACACACACACACACACACACCCTTTTCTTGACAGCTTAGAAGAGCATTCCCAGCCTTGTTCTTGTTAATCAAATTCACTTGAATCATCTGACCAGGCCATTAGTAGAAACGCATTATTGTGGTCATGTTCCGAGAGTAAGCTGCTATGGATGCTATGAAAGTTACTTCAGTTTTTGGAACCGGATGTTGAGGTTCTCTGTAAACGTACCCGGACACGTGGCATAAGCCGGTTTCTGAAACGCCCCTGCTCCGTGTTATTGAGGTCTGATCTCTCTGAAGCACTGGGCCGTGGCCGTGGAGAAGGTTCTGCGGCTCAGTCTCCCGTGGAGGGTCCTGCGGGCTCAGCTGGTGACCAGCAGCACACGGGACGGGACGCTCAACTACCACGACTGGTTCAACCAGCTGTCCGTCATCCAGCCGAACACAGAGGTGAGTTCAGAGAGAATAAAACAGAGAGAAAGAGCAGAAGACTCGGTCAAACTAAAGGACAGGGCAAATTTATTATGGCAAACTTTATATTGACACAATCAATTGTCAAATGAAAATTTTTCATTTATAATCAGTGGTCGATATTTGTATATAATTAACACAGTGGCAGACGAACGTTTGGAATGAAGATTAAATATTTATGAAAGAAGTCTCTTCTGCTCCCAAAGCTGCAATTATATGATGAAAAATTCAGTAAAATTGTGTAACGGCTGCAAAGAACAAAAATCCCTTCAGCTCAGACAAACTCAACTCAGAGAATCAGTCAAGGTGTGCGTTTGATTCCTCATCAGATCGCTAACGCGAGTCTCCTGGAGACGCTGTACAAACATCATTCAAACCTGGAGAGCATCTTCAGGATGATCGACACAGACCATTCAGGTGACCAGATCAGCGGTTTGTTATCTAGCGGACGTGAGGACTGACAGTAGCATAATCGGATTCCTGCGTTTCAGGTCTGATTTCGTTTGAGGAGTTTCGTCAGACGTGGAAGCTGCTGAGCTCGCATCTGCAGGCGGACATCAGCGATAAAGCCATCGCAGACCTGGCCGAGAGCATCGACTTCAACAAGGACGGCAGCATCGACATCAACGAGTTCATGGAGGCCTTTCGTCTCGTGGAACAATCTAGAGGCGAGAGGGAAGCGCCGCCGTCACCAGACTGAGCAGGACGAGAACAAGCACCTCAAGAGCAATCGTGTCTGAATGTTTCCTTGCCGTTTACTTTTTTCAGTGCTTTAACTTTCATACATGCTCAATAAATCAACCAAACACGTGAAATTCGTACAGTGAAACTTTATTAATCAATCAGAGACACAGTAAAATACTCCAGCTGATCGCAGGCGCACATTCACACGCAAAAGTAAAAATAAATGCGCTGCTCCAACTCAAAGCGGTCAACGGTACAATCCCGATGAGATGCTGTTTGTCTCAGTTCTTTCTGACGTTCAAAGAACGGGATCGGTTCGTGTTCAGGATGTAACAGACGGAGGGAACGGACACCGATCGTCAGCTGAGTTTGCTGCTGCGCCCGTGAATACTGTCGTGAAGTCCGTCTTCAATTGTCTTGATGTCGTTCAGATCGTCTTTAATGACGCTGATCAGGTGACTCAAGCCGTCCTGCTGATGCTTCAGATGCTGAAAACAGAAGGCAGCGGTCAGTGACATCAGACACAGTTTCTGAAGCTCATCTCCAGTCTGAGTGACGCTCCAGAACATACAGCTGAACTTAAAGCATCAGGTCACTTCAGAACTAATGATCATCTCCTGATCATTCCCTCTCCTCACGTCATCAAGACGTTCGTGTGTTTCTTTCTTCAGTGGAAAAGAAATGAAGGTTTTTGAGGAAAGCATTCAACAAGCAGTCCATATTCTTTATTTTTGTATAAAATGTCGATGGTTTCTCTAGATTCTAGATCTAGATCTATTCCTCGTCTGGATCATGAAGATCTTTGAAGCTGCACTGAAACTGACATTTGGACCCGCTGAACCCCAGTGAAGTCCACTATATGGAGAACAATCCTGGAGTGAGTTCCTTCATTTCTTTTCCACTGAAGAAAGAAACACACGAGCATCTTGATGACGTGAGGAGAGGGAATGATCAGGAGATGTTAGTTCTGAAGTGACCTGACGCTTTAAAGAGTGAAAACTAATAAAACGCTGCAGTCGTGGCGTCAAAACCCGCAAGAAAAATTCACCGCTGGTTCCTCAGGATTTTCCTATGGAGTTTTAAAACAGGGTTTTTCAATTTATGTGTAAAATAAAGTCTGTGGAAAACAAGTTGACGATACTTGAACTACAACGTCAGTTACACACACTCACCCCGAACGTTATTATCTAGTTACTGATTAAAAACAAACAAGATTCACGTTTTCAATATGGGTGTCAGGAGAATCTTGCGGAGAATCCTCCGTTCTTTCACCACGTGATTCATCAAGCACAATAAAATAAACCCTTAAATGTGAGTTTGGGATGTTTTCTTTCAATTAGTCTGAAGTTATGTCAGCAACATAGAGCTGCGAACCGAGAAGTGCCTGAACTCGTCTGTAGCGCCTCGATCGGTCAGATGTCAGGTTTATGCCAGAGTGAAAGTGAGTCAGAGATTCAGAGCTGAACCGGACGACGAGAGAATGATTTGACCCTCCCAACGATCGCCGTCTGACCGGTCATCTGAACCCATCCCACCGACGTTCACGCATTTGACAGACGCTTTTATTCACAGCGATTCGATACATGATTTTTAGTTCGTGCTTTCCCTGGGAAACGAACGCATGACCTCGGCGTCACTAGATATCACAGCTACGTTAACCCTTTAAGTCTCACAACTCCAAAACTACTGCAGGGAGAGTCAAAAGGCAGGCATCATTTGATAGAAAACGTTTGAATTTTTTTGACAAAAATTAATTGATTACATTAGGAGATTCTCATGCTGAGAAACTGCTGAGAAAATACAAATATATATATATATATATATATATATATTTACTAAAACATTTCATATCTTTCTGGTTTGAAATGCAATAACTCATGAAGGACGATTCTCCCACACGTGAGCTGCATCTGGACCAAAGTGTGTGTTGTGGTGATCGCATAAAGCGATCAAAAGTTACAGCATTTGGAAGCTTTTTGTTCAGCCCTTGACGCCCCTAATGGGATTCATAAAATCGTTCCTCCATGAGGAATATCTCGTGATCGAGGCTGTGGATGATGTTCATTTTACGCTCATTTCAATGGGAGCATCCACTGAAAGTAACGATGTTTTCAACGATCGATGCGCGTTCATGAAGTATCATGAAGTGAAATCTGATTTGAGTCAGCGCGTGTGGGCTTGATGTGTCAGATGATTTTAATCGTGTTTTAATCTGCTGTAAATAATGATGTGCAATCGGAGCACGCTTCATGAAGTTACGAGCAAAAACGTGACATAAATGCCGCGCTAGTATATCGTTTACATACGGGTCTTCTGGGGCTTCATGTACAAAAACTCGTTTACTCAAAGCAAAAGTTATACTTGTATTCTACTCCGTGAGACTTTTTAAATGACATGATTATCTGAGCGGTTTGATGTTTTCGACACACAAATTATGAGAACGTTTTTTTATTTTTCAGCAAATAAATCAGCAGTACTCAGGAGTTCATCAAAGCAGCCACAGTCATTGTAAAGTTCAGACTCTAAGCTTACATTTATTTTGTGTTGATCGAGTTTTGAAAAACGATTGTTAATATTTTTCACAGCGAGGTGGCGGCAGCGGGTTCAGAGGATGACCGTTCATCAAAGAAGCAGTAAAAAGTTGAGTTTCTAAGCTTTAGAATGACACCTGCTGTGCGTCTTTGCCGTCAGAGGTTGATTCGTAATCTGATGATGATTTTTTTTCGAGGTTGGTGGTAAATATTCTGCTGTACATAATAAGTTGTTGTTTGATCAGGATTGTGAACGGACGGACTCAATGTTCATGACTCGTCTTAAAGGCACTAAAAGCTTCTTGACTCGAGGAACCGTCAGGACATCAGTGACCAGTGAACTCGCCTGTTTGATTTCTCTCAGCAGGTCGGCATCAACACGGTAACGCTCCTCTGAACGAACCGCTCCAAAATGATTCTGCATCCGAATCTGAGACATGAGTTCGTTCAGTCGCCCCTGAAACACACACACACACACGTGTTAAGGATATTTTCTCTGTCTAATCCTAAATAAAACCAGGCTGCAGCAGAACAGCAGTGTGAGGTCGGGCTCAGAGCGTGCGTGTGTGTGTCACACCTTGAACTGTGTGGGAGCGTTGAGCTCTGATTGGATGGTTTCCAGCTGAACTCGCAGATGCTCCTCATCCAGCTGGATGGCGTAGCCGCTCTTCCTCTGAACTTCCTGTTTAATCAGCACCTGAAGCGCAGGAAAGAGCGATGAGTGTGTGTGTGGAGCCGAGGCGGCGCGGCGCTGGCGTCGAGCCGTACCTGCAGGACCCGGTGCGAGAGGTCCATGAGCTTGCGCTTGTACTGGGTGATTTTGGCGGCGGTCGTGGCCTGATTTCTCTGCAGTTCACTGATGTCGTTGGAGATGATCTGAAAGACAGCAGAGAGAGAGAGCCAGTCACGTGATGACATCAGGAGCGCGGCGCGGCTCTGTGCGGCCCACTCACGTCCACCCGGGTCTGGTGCTGCTTGGTCATCTGATCCTGGATCTTCAGTCTGCGCAGCAGCTCTTTGAATCCCACCATGGGCACTGGAATCAACCTGAGCGGGAAAGTCACAGTGCACGTGATGTCACATGATCACATGATGGTCAGATCAAACAATGAGCCATTAATGAGACGTACTTCTCTGGGTCTGGATTGTCCACTTTGGCCTGTTCCCAGATGATGGGGTCCACACCTGCGCACACACACACACACACACACACACACAGAGCTTCAGCGGCGTTCCTCAGCAGCGCACATGCGTGTGTGTCACATGACGCGTGTCATACCTGCGGGCGGGTTCTGCAGCAGCTGCTTCAGCTGCGCCGGCGTCAGCGCGGTCCGACTGACGGTCATGAAGACGCCCAGCTGCTGCAGCTGAGACTTCACATTCATCTGCTCCATGTAGCTGTAGAGCGTGGACGCGGGAACTCGCTTGGACGTGCCGTTCGGAGAACGCTCCACCAGATAAACGATCACCTCCGTTCTGCAGACAGAAGAAGCTGCAGTTTCAGTGCGAACGCAAGAAAACAAAAGCGAAACGATCTCAAACTAACAATTATGATCTCGTGCTCGTGACTGCAGAGTTTATGTTCTGATATATGAACTCATTTATACGCTTGTTTTTGAACAACTACGCCAATCAAAATGCTTTCAAACGCTTTCATCAGCCTGACTAGAACAAGTTCACGAGACTTACAGCTTGATAACAGCCAAGATTCATTTCAGAAAAAATATACATTACAAAGACATTAGAATAATTTACACCTCACGAGGAGTCAGTTTTATAATGGTTAATAGAAATAAATCTTTTATATTATCGAAATAAATAGTCCCATAGTTTCAATGTGTTGAATGTGTTTTTAAAATAAAACACGTTTTGTCTGTCTCTCAACACCAGCGTCCGTCATGTGACAGAATCATTGAATTTGAAGGATTAGTTCACTCTCAAATGAAAATGAGGATTTTCCCAGGATTTCCTCGCCCTCAAGCCATCCGAGGTGTTTATGACTTTCTTCTTTCTGAGGAACACAATCGAAGAACTATTAATAAATGTCCTGACGAGTCTGAGCTTAATGGCAGTGAACAATGAGCTTGAAGCTGAAGAAAGTGCTTCAATCCATCATGACGGCACTCCACACGGCTCCAGGGGTTCGTGAAGGCCTTCTGCAGCCATGCGATTGCGTCAAAAAATATCCATATTTAACGAGTCAAATATCTGACTTCCGCTAGACAGCCTTCCACGTTCAAGTCACGATGAAAGTGTAACTGGTGTCGTGTCGGTTCAGTTTTTTGCACGAGTAGAACAGGGAAGACGTTGGACGTACTGCAAACTTTTTTTACACTTTCATCGTAAGTTGAATATGGAAGGCGGTCCGGTGAAAGCTACATATTTGACTTCATAATTTGTTAATTATGGATATTTCGCGTTCATGATGGATGGAGACGCTTCCGCTCATCGGATGCATCAGGATATTTATTTATGTTTCTTCGTTCATCAGAAAGAGGAACGTCACACACACCTAGGATGGCTGGAGGGTTCATTTTCATTTTAAAGTCAACTAATGCTTTAAAATAAAACCCATGCAGTGTCATTCACGGCTGAGGTCAGAGGTCAGTCTCACTGGTCGTCAGGTAACGCTCGCACTCCCTCCACGTTCACCGTCAGCGTCTGGTTTCCCCCCAGAACTCTGTGCAACGATTCCACCAACTGCTGCTGCTGAGAGCGAACGTCAGCTTCCTTCTTATTGAGAGCCAACGCCACTAGCCCGTCCTCATCCTTCACACCGGGAACACAGCTGTAGCCCACCGCCTGACCCGACAGAGAACCAAACATTACTGCTGGAATGATCGACATGCCCAGCTATACTTGAAGAACCAGTGTCCCCACAGGCATAGTAAAACGGGAGACTCCCAACAGGAAAATTGATGAATAAACGAAATAATGTGTGTTTTTCGAAAATGTAAAAAGGTTTTCTGTGATGGGTTTGGGATAAAACATACAACCCGAACAGTTTAAAAACCATTACATCTATGGAGAGCCTCACAATTACAGCAAAACAGACGTGTGTGTGTGTGTGTGTGAGATCATCATCATCATCATCATCAGCACCTTGAAGCGGCAGAAGGGGTTCTCCTGGCTGAACTCCACGGGCGGCGCGCTGCTGCTGAAGTACCCCTTCCCCACGCCCCAGAACGCCTGCAGCTGGTTCCATTTGGCCAGAATGGAGTCGCGTTCATCGCTGAGGACCGACGGGGCGGAGAGAGCGCTGGCCGTGTTGTAGAGCTGACTGGACTGAGACGCCTGCTGGCTGAACAGACCACCTACACACACACACACACACACTTGCAGTATTTGTTAATTAATCTGGTTCGTTCTCTCTCTTAGTTTGGTTCGTATATGAAAACGGCTTCTATCAATCAGTACAAGGTCACCTGATCGAGGTGGTGTCGGCAGTGGTTCTGCTGTGGTCAGAGAACAATGTGACCCAACGGACCCAGCCGGATCATAACTCTGACCCGAACAGTCCGCAGGGACATCAGTGAACACACGCGAGTCCGTTATATTGAAGCTCAGACCTGGTTCTGTTCGGTATCTTAGCTTGACCGGTCTCTTTGCGGTCACACCGTCCACATACAGAACTCTGAAACTTATTTCTGCAATTTGCTTCGCTGTGCATGAATTTATGAATTACATCATTATTTGGTGTTCTTTTGGTGTCTCCAAGTGTGTTTTTTGGAAAGATACCAACATTAATCTAGAAAACAGCTTGAAGAAAATAGTTTTGAGAGCGTCATCATTCAATCTGACGGTTTACTTTACTTTGGATGTAGCAAATGATGACAAAATGAAAGTGTTAAACAGGAAAAATAGTGTATCATGATAAATGTGCAATTAATCGAGATTAAATGTGTTAATCTACTGACAGCCCCACCTTAAAGAGGACATGAACATCAGAAGATGTTTCAGTGCTGTGATCGGGTCTCCGGTGCCTCTGCCAACCCAGAAAAGGTGGAAAAGGACAACCCAGTAACTTTGTTTTGGCAAGTCTTTCTCTGCAAGCGTGTGAAAAAACGAGCCGCTCAGATCTTATTATAATATCCGCACCCCTCGATCCGCACGTTTCCATGCCAACCGTTCTGTCGTCGGCTGCGCAGACGCACACTGAACACGGTTTAGAGTCCGTTCAGAAACGTCTTCCCGAGTCTCTCCATCAGTTTGTCTGCGTGAGATTCTCCAGCTTTGTTGAAGCTCCGCCCTCTTCTGGAGCAGCAGCTCATTTGCATTTAAAGGGACACGCACAAAAACGCCGTGTTTTTGCTCAAATTTGACAAGCGATAATAAATGATCTGAAACTTCACTGGAGACACCAGACACTGATGTTACATCTTGTGATCTTTAAACTGAGTTTGACTCACATGTGAAGTTTACATTTTTGATTCTGTTATTTTCCAGTTCATCACTGTGAAGCTGCTGTGAAATGTAGAAAGCGCAGTAGGAATGAAGCTCTGGGCCGAAGCGCTCAGAGTCCGTCCCGGTCTCACCTTGTTGAGTCTGATTGGTCTGGATCCCCCCAAACCCTCCGAAGCCCAGTCCGGTTCCGCCCAGAGCGCCGAAGCCCGTCCCCGGCGCCGCACTCGCACCCAGAGCGGACGAGAAGCCGAAGCCCTTATTCTGAGTGTTTCCGAAGAGACTCGTACCTGCAGAGACGAGAACAACTTCCTGTCTGAGCGGCTCGCCCACACACACGCATCACTTCCTGGATCAAAGCTCTACCTGCGTTTGACGGCGTGGAGAAGTTAAAGCTGGTTCCGGCGCCGGCGGAGGTCGTCGTGGGGCCGAATCCTCCGAACGCACCTGCAGGAAACACAGACGTGAGAAGACGACACTACAGACGAGACACAGGAAATGATGCGATGGAGCGTCACTGACGAGGCCTCTGACGGGACAGACATGCATGAACGCGTGATGTGAACGACGGATGAATGACGGTGACGTCCGACCTGTCAGACTCGATCTACCTGCTCCGAAACTGAACCCAGGGGCCGCGGGGCCCAAACCAAACGCCCCAAAACTAACAGGCGCCGCGGCGAATCCTGACGCACAGACCAGAAGAGACACACGAGAGTTAGAAAGACCAGAAGTGTGTTAGAGACACTGGACACACACACACTGTTCTCTCTCTCTCTCACACACACACACACTGTTCTCTCTCTCACACACACACACACACTGTTCTCTCTCTCTCTCTCACACACACACACTGTTCTCTCTCTCTCACACACACACACACTGTTCTCTCTCTCTCTCTCACACACACACACTGTTCTCTCTCTCTCTCTCTCACACACACACACACTGTTCTCTCTCTCTCACACACACACACACTGTTCTCTCTCTCTCACACACACACACACTGTTCTCTCTCTCTCTCTCTCTCTCTCACACACACACACTGTTCTCTCTCTCTCACACACACTGTTCTCTCTCTCTCTCTCTCTCTCTCACACACACACACTCACCCGCGCTACCGGATCCGAAACCGAAGCCCGTGGACGCGGATGTCGTGGTCGCGGCTCCAAAGCCAGTGCCAGAAAGACCTGTAACCATGACAACAACTCGTGACCACCTGTAACCATGACAACAGTCGCCCAAGTCCTCAAATAAAGGTGCACTTCTGAAAGAATGACGGGAGCGCGCGAACTGTTGTCCGACGCGCGCATGTAATAAAGATGTAATAATTAATGCTGATGACTGATGGGTGCTTTCCTGAAGCTGTTTAATCATCATCAACAACACAAATGACTCATGAATACACCAGTAAGAACACAACAGCTCAAATCACACAATCATGAGATGTGTCTCACGCGCTCTCCAATCAACGATAATCGAGATTCCAGTGATTTGCAACTTTTGTTCATATATATTTGACAGCTTTTGAGATGAAACTATGAATGTTTATCGGGATGTAATAGCAGACTTTAATTAAACTCACCAGCGTTGCCTGACGCGCCGCCGAAGTTGAACGCCATGTTTTCGGTCCTGCCACGATCCAGTCCGGCCGGAAACAAAAATATGAACAAGTGGTTCCTAGACGCTCATGGGATACAATCGACACAATCAAATAAATAAATTAATTAATATATATATATATAAATAAATAAAAGTCTATAACTATTTTATATATTATTTTTACATACACACACACACACATATATAACCCATGAAATGACTCGATCTAATCATGAAGTAAAGCTTCTCTGAGCTCCTAATGGAGCACAAGCTCAGGAAAGTTCTGTGTGAATGTAGTCTTATGTGAGAAGACCTCTGAACAGCTGTTTATTTCACCGCTGCCAAACATCTGTCAGTTTGAACTTTTGAAATGATCATTATCGATCGTTGTAGTGTCAATCTTGATGAACAACGAATCAGAATCAACACATCTTTGAAGATTAATAAAAAGCTTTATTAACATAAACAGCAGTACAAAGATGAAGATGAACGTGTTCAGGAACAGAACCGGAGCCGGATCGGGTCACGGCGATCACCGCAGGCCTTTGCGCTTCATCAGCGTCCTCTTCTTCAGCTCCGAGAGACGGAGCTTCTTCTTACTGGGTCGAGGTTCTGGCGCCTCCGGCTCCACCTGAGGAGCTTTCGGCTCCGCCGGAGTCTCGAACACGTCGTCCGTGACGTCCTGCGTGATCACTTCCTGTTCCTCTTTGCGTTTCTCCTTGCGGATCTCCTTCACCATCTGCCTCTCCTTCCGTTTGGCGGCCGTGGCCAGTCGGATCATCCGCCGGTGCTGAAACATCAAACGCAGCGTCAGTGTAAGAGAAGCCCCTGCAGAAAGCCTGCGGCGCTCCAGAGACACAACGCTCACCGTGTTGGGCGACTGGAAATGAGGGTTTTCGTACAGCGTGGGTCCACCGAAGCTGCCCTGAAATATTTTGATGAGATTCAAGACGAAACGAGGGCCGATCTCCACCAGAGACGCGTCTTCCTCAATGATCTGTGGACGACAGTGGAAGCAAACACTCGCTGCGGTCAGCGTCATACGAGACCGACGCAGTTTCAGCAGTAAAGCGGCTCTACAGAAGACAACGGCGTCATTATTCAGATGAAGTTCTGTTCTCTGAGGGTGTCAGTGCGGTCACCTGATAGTTCCTGAACCAGATTCTGTGGTCCGCGATGGTGAAGGTGAACACATGATCCACGAACGGCTGACTCTTGGGTGGTACTGAGGCGTGGAGAAGGTCTGAGAGAACATCAGACACGTTCAGTAATCTTGAGGGCAAAAACACCGTCTAACGACACTAACCCTGCATTAAAACCCTCAGGACGAAATCACGTGCGTGAAGCTGCCGTGATCGTGAACATCAATGACGGAGCATTGAAAGAGAAAAATGAACGCAGTTTAAATACCGTGGACTGAAAATGTAGAACTACGTGTACATTTCACTTATTTACTTAGTGTTGTGAGCGCACAACTAATGCACACAACTGAGAGGAACATGAAATAAAGCTGTAAAGAAGCACAAACTGAAAGAGAAATTGATGTTGAAATAAACCTGAGTGAAGAGTTCCTTCAGCAGCGCGTAATGAGGCTCAGCGTCGAATTTCTGTGAAGTGAAAACATCATCATCACCACCATCATCACCACCATCATCACCACCATCATCATCATCACACACGAGAGCGTCACTCACCGGGTCGAAGGACAGCAGCGGTCTGGAGCCCTTCAGACAGTTTCCGGTCATCTTCAGCTCAGCCAGAGTGTGAACTATAAACACAAACACTTTCACTCTCACGATCGTCGCTGAACTGTGAAATAGAGTCTACACAGCTGAGAAGTCTTCAGCCCCTGATGTCAGCCAATCGTAGCAGAGCTCATTTACATACAGGACTCTTAAAGGTACAGCAGCAAACACCGCTGGTTTATGCATATAATTACATGTATCCGATTATAAACGGTACCGTTTTGAACGAGAAATTTGGCCGAGGGTCCGTGAGGGACGTTAGAGATCCTGAAACAGAAGAACAAGACGATCTTGTTACGTACGACTGCTCTCTCGCGCACAAAAAAAAATAACAAAATAACGATGAAGTAGAACAATTTCTCTCTGTAACTGCCGTGTTTCTCACCACATGTACAGATCCTGTTTCTTCTTGGCTTCAAAGAAGATGCACTTGTTGCAGTTTTTGATTTCACACACACCTAAAGCACAAGAGCGATGAGAATCAAACCTCTGAAGATAAACTGAAGGCGGTCAGTGCTGGAGCGACGGACGTACCTCGTTCACCACGAACAATTTGTCTTTTCTGTCCATTTTGGTCTCTGGAGGAAACAAACAGAGTGAGATTTCAGAGCCACGGCTGATGTTCTGGTTAGGGTGGTTCAGGGTGTTGGACGTGGTTTTACCGGCTCTGCTGTGCGGCATCATGGTCTTCAGGTCCAGCATCAGGTGTCTCGTCCTGAAGTTGATCCCGCGGGAGGAAAACACCAGAACTCGCTCTTTGTTCGTCCATTTGCCCTGAAGAACCAACAAGATTCATCATGACTGAAGTGAACCACAGATGTAAACTCCACACACACACACACACACACACACATATATAAACACACACAGACAGACACACGCACACAGACACACACACAGACACACGTGACCTGCAGGTAAATGACTGTAAGCTCCTGTAAACACGTGTTCATTTATCCTCCATGTCTCGTTTACAGTCAGTATTTCATACACAGCACAGGTCGACGCGTGTTCATGAGTTCATACACACGCGCACAGATGAGGTTTATTCATGTGTTCATAAGAGTTTCTCACCGCACTGACGGGCGGCGGGACGCTGATGATGTTCTCGCGAGAGTTCGCGCTCGCTTCTTCATTATTTACTGCAAATGACACGGTCTTTGTTTTCCTCTCGGTTTGTGGTGTTTTGTTCTTGCTTAATTTCGCTCTTTTAGCCTTGTTCTGTGCTGATCTCTCCGCTGCACGTTTGCCTCCGCGCGCCGCCATCTTTGACTCTCACACGTCAGCGGAAGCGGAAATGGACTGATCGAACTGGATGAATAAGACACAATGAACTCGGAGTTGAATGAAGAGGCGTTAGAAACGAACGAGGATGATGATGAAGACGAGGAGGCACCGAGGGAGAGAGCTGATGATGATGATGATGAAGATGAAGATGAAGGGTTTTCAGTGCTGTCAGATCTGCCGGTTGAGATGAGCGAGAGACGCCCGACCTGCCGCAGATGCTGGTGAGTTTACACACACACACACACACACATATATAAACACACACACACACACATACACACTCACACACACATATATAAACACACACACACACACATATATAAACACACACACACACACATACATATAAACACACACACACACACACATACATACATATAAACACATACACACGTTGTGTTTTCATGGTTTATGGGGTCATTCCATAGACGTAATGGTTTTTATACTGTACAAACTGTACATTCTGTCCCCCTAAACCTACCCATAACACAAAATGTTCTGCAGTTTTAGATTTTTAATAAAACATCAGTATGTTTTTAAAGCTGTTTGAAATATGACGCATGAAGTGTCCTCATATTTCATGTTTAAGTTGTAATAGCAGTGTCATACTCATGACATTATGCAGATGTCCTCATAAACCATGGAAACGGATAGAGTGGTGTGTCTGGGCAGGTGTAGATGAGACTGTAGAGCGGCAAACGCTTCTATTCCAGCACTGATCTCTTGAACGCAGTGGCCAATCAGAAGTAGAGATTGCGACGATCTAAAATGATTGACAGCTTCGGTCGATATAAAAGGAAAGCTTTCTTTATGTAATCCATTCAGAATTTGAACAAAAGTTTAGTTTTTATCCCAATAAAAGGACAGAAGTTTCAGGAGTGACTTTTTTCTCACAATTCTGAGGGGAAAAATAAAAACGACAAGATAAAAAGTCACAAACTTGAACTACGTTCATGCCGTCAAGATATTGTTTTAAAGCTTTTGCGATTATTTGTTGAAGTAATGACTCTTGTTGCACATCCATCAGATCTTCGTCAGTCGTGTGATTCTGTGTGAATGCCGTGTGTTTTGTCCCCGTCAGTCGGCCGGTGAAGGTGTGTCTGTGCCCGTATCTCCCGCCGCGTCCCCTCGACGTCTCCACGTGTCTCTACATCGTCCAGCACCCGGCCGAGGTCTGTGTCCCAACCGGTCAAACATCGCCTTCACGACGCCGTCACATGCCTGACCGTCTTCTTTCTTCTTCCTGTAGGAGAGTCGCGTTCTGCGCACCGTTCCGCTCCTGGCCGCGTGTCTCCCTCCGGGGAAATGCCGAGTTTTGGTGGGACGGCGGTTCTCTGAGGAGAGGTGAATTGCAGCAGTGTTGAGGTGTGTGCGACACGCGCAGGTGTTTGACCGTGTTTCTGTGTCAGATATCCGGAGCTGGCGGCCGTGTGTAGAGACCCGCGCTCCCTCCTGCTGTATCCCGGAGCCGCGGCCGACAGTCTGGAGGATCTGAGCACGGATTTCACCGCGACGGCCCACAACGTCATTCTGATCGACGGCACCTGGAGTCAAGCTAAAGACATGTTCCTGAGGAACGCTCTCCTGCGGCTGCCCAGACAGGTGTGATCCCATTCCACATCCCGACCAATGTCCATACTGAACCGTCCCCAGCAATAACTGTGTTCAAACAATTCAAATAAATTGATTTGGTCTGAGCCAGTAGCCTCGTGGGCACCGACTGCGACCCTCTCTCTCTCTGTCAGCTGACTGTCCTGCCATAATACCGGCAAAAACACCAAAGACAGATGTTTTTAAAATGGGTTTTTATGTCATTACTGTTTCTGTAATGTTGGTTGATTGAGGTGGATCATTTACGATGAGACCGATAAGAAAACATGCGCAACTCATTCTCATCAGGCGAATAAACTCGTTCAACACATTTACTGAATAAAGTACGGTGGCCGAGAGAGCTCAAAGCGCTGCAAATAAAAAAAAACGTGATCTTCAGTTTGACAAAACGTGTGCTGCAAATCCTCACAACACATGCAAATACAAAAACACAAGGGAAATGTTTCAAGGGGACCCCAAAAAGTGACGGACCTACTTGACAACAGCACAAACTAAAAAACATTCAAATATATCATGTAGGCATGAACTCCATGTAATGTGTTTCACTCACAGAAAAGTGTTTTAATATGTTGTTCACGCATTCAACTTCAAGAGATGATCATTTAGTGGATGATTTAAAAATATTCGTTCATCATCTGTTACTAATGTGACGTCATGGTAACGGCGCCTGAGGCGCTCGACGACTGAAAAACACTTTATTAAAAATAATAAATACATGAAATAATGTACACTTGTTTATTTTTGTTGGCAGTTTTTATAGTATGTAATGATTGTGAACACATTGTGCACTCAAATGCCGTTCACTATGTAGGGATCAGTGAATGAGTGAAGGGGGAGTTGAACTGGTTTTGGACGCACGTCCCAGTAGGGTCCGTCACTTTTTGGGGTCCCCTTGAAACATTTCCGTTGTGGTTTGTGCTCTTTGCAGCGTTTTTTTTGTATTTGCAGCGCGTTTTTTTGTTTGCATGTGTTGTCAAACTGATGATCACGGTTTTTTTTTTTTATTTGCATGTGTTTTCTGCGTTGAGCTCTCTCAGCCACCGTAGAAAATCCCTCGATGTGCAAGAAAAAAACTCAACTGACTGGGCAAATCAAGCCCCGCTCTGCGTTTGTTCTTGTTTCAGAAGCGTTTCACTGGGGTTTACGTCACAGTTGCTGCGTCCTAAATGGCGCACTTCACGTGTACTTTCGGTCTCGTGGACCGCTGGTGTCCGTCAAATCCACCGACGGGTGTCCCACTCCTCCTTTTAGGTGTCAGAAGGGTCAGCAGCCGCTGCGTTCCAGGAGCGTTTCTGCTGAGCCCACGAGTCTGTGAGCGACGCCGAGCACTTTACCCAGCGGTCAGAGCGGCATTACGTCACGAAAGCGCAGACTCAGAAGAAGACCCGAGGGTCAGGGGGGCGTTTGGGACGCAGTCAATAGTGACCCAGTTGAATGCTCTTGTCCGGCAGGTCCAGCTCCGCAGCGCCCCGTCCAGTCAGTACGTGATCCGCACGCAGCCCACCAACATGTGTGTGTCGACGCTGGAGTGTGCGGCCGTCACGCTGTCCATCATGGAGAAGGACCGCAGCATTCAGGAGGTTTGTGTTCTTCAGAAGGACGGTCTCTGAGAGTGACGAGTGTCTGACGTCCGTGTGTTTCTCGCAGGTTCTTCTCAAACCTCTTCAGGCTCTGTGTTCCTTTCAGCTGCAACACGGCGCTCAGATCCACCACAGCAAAGAGCACCTCATCAAAAACGGACAGTACAACAAGATCATGCCCAAAAACAAGCGCAAGATACGACGGATGCAGAAACTCATCAGCAACCAGAATATATGAGCCTTTACTATGAAACTAAAGCAAATTTTTCAGTTTCTTCTACAGATTCAGCTTTTCTATTATTATTATTATTGTAGCCTGTCTGGGTTTTAACATGTGATGTGAATGCTGGTTGACTGAGCAATATTTCCATGATCCATCTGTGTGAATGGATCTGTTCACTCTGTAGCATTAAAGCGGTTCAAAGTGTTTGATGTGTGATTGTGTTTTTGCGCCCTCTGGTGTCACAAAACTGCAGCGCAGCTCCGAGACCTGCCGAATAACATCCGAGATTTAAATAACCAGTCAGCTCGCGAGTAAGAGCTCCTCCGTCCGCGTTTGACCAATCACGTGAGGGCAAACACATTCAGGGCGGAGTCCACACTTGTGATTGACTGTCCAGTGTTTTGACATCGTGGACAAATGAGAAATCGGGCCAATTTCGCCTTCATCTGCGCGAATACTCACCAACACGGTACGACCGGATCATGTTTATTTATTCATGACACAAGATGTTTGATGAGCTCTCGGACACGCTCTTTCTGATAGTGTGTAAATTGCTAAAGAACTTCTTGAAGTGTTCTGAGTGATTTATTGTGATCTTAATGCAGCGATTTTGTGTGATTTCAGCTAGATTACTAATTACATCAATAACAATTTCGCCTGCGTATTTTCATCAATAATATAGGCTGTTATTACTTTAATAACATAATTCCTGTTATAATGTTCATGGATGTGTTTCGGATGACATTAACAACAACAATTTCTCCATTAATGTATATTTTCTTATCTGACGGGCAGTTCTTAGTTTCATCGCATAATAATTGCGGATATATTGATGGATGTGTTTCAGATGTGCAGCTCTTCACAGCTTCGGGAAACTCTGATCTCGTATCACAGTCTGAATGAAACCGAGTGGAACATCGCGAAGAAATCGGTCAGTTCCCTTTAAATCGCGCTCATTTCTGTCCTGACGGTTGAAATATTTCCCGCGCTGGAAACGCCTCAGTTCTTCTGCGCTTCTTTCAGAAGGACGTGACCGTGTGGAGGAAACCGTCGGACGAGTTCAGCGGCTTTATGTGAGTTTAAAGTCGCTAAATAGAAGCTCTATTCGAGGGAAGGAGTTATGGATGATGGTGTTGATTTTTCAGATATAAAGCCGAGGGAACTGTCGCGGAGAATCCGCGCAGGATCATTGAGTTCATGGTTCCCGGTCCCTGCAGGATGAACTGGGACAGTCTGATGACTTCCATGGAGATTGTGAAAACTCTAGACGAGGTGAATGTCTGTGTGTGCACATCTGTATCGCCATGTTAATGTACAACTGGATTTTGAAAGCTAGTGAAAGTTCAACAAGCAATAAACTTCCCATAAACCCCTTTCACAGCTTTATCTTTACATGATTCCCTCAGAATCTTGCAGATTTATGTCCAATGACACTGATTGTAAGAGTGTTTAGGGTTAAACATTCAATGAATGCCGCTCAATTAACCCTCTAAAAACCTGACATAAATCATACATTTTTTTATAAAACTTTTTTTTTTTTTTTAGATTTTGAGGATCATATTTGATGGATCAGGATTTTGTGGCTCATATAGAATGATACAGTGAGAAAACGGAGGAGAAAACTTCAGTTTCATGCCAAAATATGCAATTTGCCACAGGTTTATCAGATCACATTGATCATTTAGAGCAGGGGTGTCCAAAGTCGGTCCCGCAGAGTTTAGCTCCAACTTGCCTGGAAGTTTCCTATATGCCTAAAAACCTTGAATTAGCTGGTTCAGGTGCGTTTAATTGGGGTTGGATCTAAACTCTGCAGGACAGTGGCCTTCCAGGAGCAGGACTGGACACCCCTGATTTAGAGCCTTGAACGTGATCCAGTGGCTTTATAGGGTTAAATCTGTGTTTGTTTCTGTGATCCTCGACACGAAGCGTTTCAGTCGTGTTCAAATGAAGCGCACTGACAGACGGACTGTGTTTCAGGGCTGTTGTGTGGTGAAGTACACCACCGCAGGGCAGCTGTGGAACATCATTTCTCCGCGGGAGTTTGTGGATTTCTCCTACACCTGTGACTATCAGCGCGGCCTGATGTCCTGCGGTCAGTCGCTCGCGTCTTGAGTTTTCTGTTGGGTCGAACCGTCTCGTGACTCTTGGCTTGAATGTGATGTTTGTGTCGTTCAGGCGTGAGCGTCGATCATGCCGAGCAGAGGCCGGGGTTCGTGCGAGGATTCAATCACCCGTGCGGCTGGTTCTGTGTGCCGACGGAGGATCCCGCTCTCAGTCTACTGACCGGATACATCCAGACGGACCTGAGGGGAATGGTGCCGCAGACGGCCGTGGATTCGGCCATGGCTTCTGGACTGGTCAAATTTTTCCACGAGCTCAGACAAGCTCTGTACGTCTAGCCTCCATGAAACGCAGACGTGAAATGTAGACGAAATCGGTTTGTCGTAGGTTGCGATCCAGCTGCTCTCCACGGATACTGTAAATAATCCTCACAGGACACATTTATTTATTGCACTTTATTTTTTTCTTTCGTTCACGTTTGCTTTTGGTTTAATGTGATTTAAAACCATTGCAATTTTTTAATGCAGGTATTTTTCATAAAATGATATCTCTGAGCAACACCTGTGGACTTTATTTAAAATAAACAAATCACAGTTCATTTGTTTAACTGAAGTATTTACATATAGATGTGCGACTGTTTGACCGATTTGTTTCTTTTCCTAAATATTCAAAGGCAACCGAACAGGTTAATGGTGAATAAATCTTTTTTTTTCTTATATGTTTTTATTGCTCTTTAGGGCATGAAAGGATTTGAACATCTATTTTTTATACACATTTTTCAAGGAGATCTTCACGAGTGCACAGAATGCATTCATGGTTTTAACTGGAGAGATCCTGTATTAATACAGTAATGTGCGTTTAACAACCCAAATGAAATGAAATGATGTGAAAACTACAAAAAAATATTACGCGCCTTCAATTATTGCAAACGGAATTGAGTTTGTTCCGGTTCGACCAGCAGACGACGAGCTTCACTCAAGCTGAACGTGTGTTTGATGTCAGAACACGAGATTCCATCAGAGATCCGGTGATGGGTTAGGGTTAGGGTGCGCCCTCGTCCGCTGGAGGACGTCCATTTACCCTCATTAGCTGATCAAACTTGTACCGTCTGAGAAAACGCTGAACACACTGATCCGTTGATGGTTACAGACTGGAAAAACCAGCGATCAGGTGTTTTCAATCTCATCTGAATGAGCAATGTTGGAGTTAAAGGTACAATATGTAGAATTTTAATAGCGTAACGCTAGAGCAGGTGAAACAGCGCTGCGTTTTAATTCGTCAAATAAACTGAGCCGTATGAGTAGCGTTAGCACTTGAGTGGCGCGGTAGAAGGAAATGTCCTCGTTTCTTTATATCGCGGGACACTGATATCTGTCTCTCATTAATCTCGTCCGTGATTCTCGGCCACACCCACTTCACGCCACAGTCATGATAAAAACACGCATTCACTCATCCATAAACATTATTTCCCCAGGAATATTATTAGATCCATCGGCATGACGACAAGTTCCATGATCCCATATTCACTGCGTCATCAATCGACGCCTTTGTTATTGTTTCGAATTGTTTAGCGACTCCTAGTGGCGAAAAACTACGGCTTGTACCTTTAAAGCATTTAAAGCAACTAATGTGCATATGTGATCAGAAGACTTTCTGATGGAACAGGTAAAGTAATGCGTTACGAGCAGTGTAAGTGTGTCCTCAGATGTTCCCTGATGCTACAACATGTTTTACCTGCTGGGATAGAAGGAATGGACAGATACTCCGGAGAAACTTGGCCATCTGAGAGAAATACCTCCACATACAGCGGTTTGCCACGTGGTGGCAGCGCAGGAGGATGCGCTAGAGTCCAGGTCAGAGGTCAACGTGATTTAACACTGCAAACCAACGGTCAGGCTCTCTAAGCTTTTGATGAAGGTAGACAGAAACTCAGATGTTCAAGGATTTTGCTATTTTACTCCTGTGTATTTTAAGTTCTCCATTTTAACCAGCTTTTGTTAAAGGTTTTTAAATGGCCCTGCAGCGTGGTAATTAATCAAGGATAATTAAGCATTTTTAGCGTAAAATTTAACAACAAACACGAAACTAATTATAATACTATTGATTTTATAAATAAAAACCAGGATATTTTTATTTTCCTACTTCAATGTCCGTTTCAACCACGATGACGTTGACGTAAGACTCCGCCCACCGACGCAGCTGCCTCTGTGCGTGCGCGCTCACGGTGGCGGAACGAGTGATCTGAGTGGAAGTTCGTGCGATGAGTGTCTCTCTGGATCCCGGTCCGTAAATGAGGTTCGGCTCCTTTCCAGCTTCTAACGCGCTCCGCGGGCGCGAGTATGTGAGTTTGACAGCCGGTATCGGGACAGACGGTCTCGGGTTCAGGTCGATCCGGTGATGCGGTTCGGTTCGGCTCGGCTCGAGTCTCCATGACAACAGAATCAGCAGAGTGAGTAACTTTAGTGAATACTCGTTTATCTTCAAGGAAATATTACGGACCGATCAAGCAGTCGTTGAGCTCGAGCTTCAGAAGCGTGTTTGGATCTGTTGGATTTGGGTTTTTCGCCGCTCTGTTGTTGCTCGTGTGCGCGTGTCCTTTAAGATCCACTTACTGGAAAATCCTGTTTCTGTTTCGCTTTGAGTCGGGAGGGTTTCCCCTCATCCAGCTCATGTGGGTCTGCTGGTGTCGAGACCCGCTCTGACCGCTGCATGTTTGCAGCTTCACACGTCGCTGTGGTTCGAGTTTAACAGCTTTCATGAAAGTGACAAGATTCTCACAGATGAACTGAGTCCTGTTACTGGAACTGAATCAGTGCGATTTACTGTCAGCTCTGGTCCTGCTGGTTTCTGATGTTTGGGATGAGCTTCAGACTGAAGACATTACTGTTGTCAAGATTATTATGGGCTGTTTCTCAGTTTTAAAGGTTTTTTTTTTACTGCAGTAACACAAGTAGCTTGAACTACGTAATCAAATGAGTGTTTGATGTAACTGCAAATGACACCGTAACACCACAAATGCATTTATTTACAGCCAGAAAATGAGATTGTGATTTACTGTGAGATGTTGAAGCTCTCGGTTTCTGTGCAGGAACTATAGAGGCTTCCACCACAGAATACAACAACGTTTTATTTTCCGTTTTCTCATAATTGTGAGATATAAGCTGTTGTGATGTAAAAAGTCACCATGAGCTTCTGGATGTTTGTTGTCGGAGAGCGGTCGTGCGGTATCTGTGCGAGCAGCTGTGAGGATACGGCAGATAACGGCACTGCCTCGGCCTGATAACACACACTCGCTTCAGCGCCGCACATTTTCTGACCGTTTGTCATGTTGTTGTGAGCCGGACTGCAACGAAACCAAAAGTTCAGGAAAGTGTTAAAGGCCATGAGAAATATCCGGGTCCACTAGGGCAGGATGTTCTACCCGTATTACATGTAATTGATGAATTGAACGGTGAGGACTGAAGCTCATTTGTTCTTCATCGCTCAGGATGGATCTACAGCCGCGTGACACACGAGATTGCTTCATCTATTCCATTAAGGCCCGTTCACACCAAGAACGATAACCATAACTAAATTAGTAGAATGTGGTTCTGTTTATTATTAGCCTGTTGAAGTTCTGCCGTCGTCTCTTTAAACGCTCGCGCTCTTTACAGCAGGATTCTGATTGGCTGTCGGTGTTTTTATCGTTCATCCGCTGGAGAAAAATGTTCTGAAAGCGATTCTGACGATGTCGTTGTCATTATAGTTGTGCTGTTTACTGCAGCTTTCATTAAAACAGGTCATTTAACTTTTTTGTTTTTCAAGGAAAAACCAAAGAGAGCAGTGACTCAATCACGCTCGATTAAATCACGCTAATGCTGATGTTTCAGTTCCTCTGTGTTCAGATTCAGCACTGCCGGCGCTGCTTAAACCCGGTTCCACTCGAGCCGCGGAGCAAACTCTCCTCGCTCACTTTACATGTCAGATTAAGATTATTAAGATGAGTTTTGACGAGGGAGACACGTTCCTGTTCACACCTGGTGTTTTAATGCGTCTCTTTTGTCCACTGTCAACCTCTTCTGTCGTGATTTCTTCAAGAGCAGGGTCTATGGACGGGTAAATGTAAGGGATTTTCAGATCTTTCGATCTAATGGACGAAATAAGCTCACGAAATGTACATACGAACGTGAGCGGAGACGAAGGAAAAACACACGGAGAGCAGCAGCTTTAATTTCTGCTTTTAACCCCAACCCAGACCAAACTTGGGTCTTCAGCCGACAAAGTTTAAATGCGTTTGTCCAGAGCGCTTCACATCATGTTTGAGCGTAAGGACAGGAGGCGGAGAGAAGCGGGTCTTTTGGTGGCTGATCAACACATTTGACCACATGAGCGTCCGCACTACGAAAACAATCCGGTCGAATAACAACTACCTCTGGTGGAAAGTGGACGAGCTCAAAGCTTGTTTTTAGCGTCGTCCACCTGTGATCTGATCGACCAAAATGCATCTCAACACCAGGTGTGATCAGGGCTGGAGTAATGACTGAAATCAGCAGACGACAGAATCCAGATCAAACTCTGCCCGTGTTCGTCTCATGATCCGATCGCTCCGTGTCCGACGCTGAAGCTCATGACCGATCTCATCCGAGTGTTCAGGCCGGCACTCGTTCGTTTGCTGCACTGAATCCCTGAAGACTCGTCACAGTCCTTGTGGAGCTTCACTGACCATCCGAAGGGTCACGACCTTACAGAGCACCTGATAACAGTTACACGACACACTGACCTCCTGCACTTGTGTGTGTGTGTTCTGAGAAAGAGTGTATATATATGTGAGTGTGTGTGTGTGTGAGAGTGTATGTGTGTGTGTTCTGAGAAAGAGTGTGTATATATTTATATGTGTGTGAGTGAGTGTGTGTGTGTGAGAGAGTGTATGTGTGTGTGTGTGTGTGTGTGTGTTCTGAGAAAGAGTGTATATATATGTGAGTGTGTGTGCGTGTGTCATCAGCGATCAGCGGCTGTGTGTATCGGGTCAGTTCAGCAGGATGTTCGCAGCTCTTTATCACACACTGGAGACAGATGGAGATCAGGGGCGTCGAGCTCAAAAACACCTTCAGACGTCACATGACGATCGTCATTGTGTCTCACATTTGCATTTGTATTTAAAACACAAGTTCAGTCATGTTTCAGATTGACACGGTTAAAGAATCTCAGATGTTGTTTTCGGCCGCTGGTGAACATCCTCCCGTTCCACAGATGAAAGAGATTCATGAGGGTTTGAAAGACATCGTTGGATATTTTCTGTTTGGTGAAGTTATTTTAGTGCATTACTCATGAAGAAAAAGGATGTGGTTATTATGTTTGCTGAGGTTTGCTTTTCAAAGTAGTTTTAACCTTTCAATTTCACATTTGGACTTGAATGCCGTTTTCCCCAGAAAATGTGATTTAGAGTAAAGACTGTCCGTTTCTCTCCAGGTGAAACTCGGATGGCTTTGACAGCGTTTGTTACCATGGAGACGTGTGTGAACGCATCACATGTGAATGGCGACGCCCAGTCAGAGAAACAGCCCAGTAGCGCCGCCCTGCTGGTGCATCTGTACAGCTGCAGGGATGAGCCGAGCACACAGTCGTATCCGCCCGGAGAATACGTGGCAGAAGAGATCTGTATAAATGCAGCGAAGGAGTGCGGTGAGTGATTCATACTGATTAACAGATTCTGCTGCACTACTTTGTGTGTGTGTGTGTGAGAGTGTGTGTGTGTGAGAGTGTGAGAGTGTGTGTGTGTGAGAGAGTGTGTGTGAGTGTGAGTGTGTGTGAGTGTGTGTGTGAGTGTGTGAGTGTGTGTGTGTGAGAGTGTGTGTGTTCATGTGTTTCCACATGAAATATAATGAAGTTAATCACGTTTATCTGCTGGTATTTTGCGCGCGCAGAAACGGTTTGGTGAGCAGCTCTCACGGATGAGTGTTTCCTCTCGAGCGGTCAGCAGAAGCTGTTAAGGTCTGGTCACATGAGGCAAATTTCACGGGTAAAGAGGTGAAATCAGTGCTGTAGTGACGTATGACGTCACTCTCAAAGCGAGCAGCTTTGTTTTAGTCAACGGTGAATCTGCACCACATCTTGAAGCGGTGAGAAAAATCTTTCGCCGGCTCACAATCGTGTGGATTCCTGTTAAAATGACTGGATTTCAACAGGAAACTCGTGTGACTTTGCCTCAGCAGCGGCTGTGATTGGATGAGCGTTCAGTGTTTCTCTGAGTCGAAGTCACTCATGGTGGAGGAAAAAGAGACTCTTTCATTTTTAGTGCTGATATTTTGCACCTGGAAGGGATGATTTTGTTCTCTTGAACACGTGAGATGGAAACACTGCTTTATTCACAAATGTTTTATGCCATATTCCAATTTTGCGCTGAAGTTAAATTTGCAGCGAGCGCTGCTGTTATTCTATTGTCACGAGTGTCAGCTGATGCTCACAGAGCGACTCCTCATGTAAGCCTTCACGCGTGTCAGAACATTATCAGAGCGCGACACCTCGGTTACTTCATGACAGTAACGTGTGACCGTGTTCAGACGGGTGAAAGTGTGTTACTGCAACACTCGGCTAGAGTGTTAATGCAGGCTGGTAAACTTCCTGTTCCCACTCTTACCGCTTCCTGTTTACCCATCTCAGTGTTCGGGGTTTAAGTAAGCGTGTGAATGACACACCCTGAACTTCTTCCTCTTTTCATTCACTGCTCTCTTTAATGCCACGGCTCCACCCATCCGTCCTCATCACAAGCGGACAGAATGCGTGTGTTGACCGGTCAAAGGTCACTCGGGTGATGTTTGATGTGAATGTGTGACAGGGGTCAGTCCCACGTACTGCAGTCTGTTTGGACTCATGAGAGAGCGAGACCGCGTGTGGCTTCCACCCAATCACATCTTCAAGATGGAGCCCTCGGCCAGTGAGACGCTGCTGTTCAGGATCAGGTGAGGATCGGCGTCGCCGGCGCTTCGGCTGCGTTCGGCGGCTCCGTGTTAATCCTCTCTGTCTGCAGGTTTTATTTTCCAGGCTGGTACGGCAGCGGCTCCAACGCCGCCCGCAGGTACGGGGTCACCAAGAGTTCGGAGGCACCGGTGCTCGATGACATCACCACGACGTACCTGTTCACACAGGTGAGGAGAATCCGAGTTTGGAACCGATAACGTGTCTCACACTGGGCCTGGAATATTTCATCATGATGTTGTTTGTGTGTTTTACACGTAGAGTCATTCAACTAATCAGACACGACGATGATAATTATTGCTATAATAATATAATATATGAGTTGAAATCATATTGATGTACATGACGAGTGCTGTTTTACTGCAGTAGTTCTCATCGTCAGTTGTAATTTCTCATGCCATCTCTCAGTGGAGGTCAGATTTTCTGAGCGGTGCGGTCAGCGTTCCCATCAGCCTGGAGTTTCAGGAAGAGTGTCTGGGATTGGCTGTTCTTGATATGATGCGTTTGGCCAAAGAAAAAGCCAAATCCCCTGTCGACATCTACAACCACAACAGGTGAGAGCTCACGCATGACCTTTGACCCCCTGCTTCCCTGTCCGATGGACTCAACCGAAGTCTGTCCTCTTGGTTGATTTGCAGTTATAAGACGTTCCTCCCGAAGAACATGCGAGCGCACGTTCAGAATCAGCACTTTGTGACCCGGAAGCGGATTCGCTTCCGCTTCAGGAAGTTCATCCATCAGTTCAGTATGTGTAAAGCCACGCCACGAGACCTGAAGCTCAAATACGCGGTCAGTCTGGAGACGCTGCAGTCGGCCTTCTACACCGAACGCTTTCATGTCAACGAGCCGTCCGCAGGGAACGTCACCATCGTCGTCAGCGGAAACCACGGCATCCAGTGGTCCCGAGGAAAAGACGAGAGGGACCGAGAGGTTCGTGAGGTCTGAGTTCGGTTTTCAGACACCTTTATCCAAACCAAGCTGCACAATTAATCTAAATGACGGGATTAGAGTTTTTACAGTTACAATCCTCACGCTCCCGTTGAGAAAGACAATGTTCATAACGTTCCGTGCAGACACACCGTCGGACGGGTTTATTATCAGCGAGAGGTTCACATTCGCTCTGGACAATGTTCGTCTCTCAATCTTACTGACAATATATGTGCAAATATAATATGTTGCACATTTGATTGAAAGTGTCCTATGTTAGGGTTAGATTAGGTTAGGGTTGGGTTAGGGTTAGGTTAGGTTAGGGTTGGGTTAGGGTTAGATTAGGTTAGGGTTGGGTTAGGTTGGGTTAGGTTAGGGTTGGGTTAGGGTTAGATTAGGTTAGGGTTGGGTTACTTTAGGGTTAGGGTTAGATTAGGTTAGGTTGGGTTAGGTTAGGGTTGGGTTAGATTAGGGTTAGGTTAGGGTTGGGTTAGGTTAGGGTTAGATTAGGTTAGGGTTGGGTTAGGGTTAGATTAGGTTAGGGTTAGATTAGGGTTAGATTAGGTTAGGGTTGGGTTAGGTTAGGGTTAGATTAGGGTTAGGTTAGGTTGGGTTAGATTAGGTTAGGGTTAGATTAGGGTTGGGTTAGGGTTAGGTTAGGGTTAGATTAGGTTAGGGTTAGATTAGGTTAGGGTTAGATTAGGGTTGGGTTAGGTTGGGTTAGGTTGGGTTATGTTAGGGTTAGGTTAGGGTTAGGTTGGGTTAGGGTTAGGTTGGGTTAGGGTTGGGTTAGGGTTAGGTTGGGGTTGGGTTAGGTTGGGTTAGGTTAGGGTTAGGTTGGGTTGGGTTAGGTTAGGGTTAGGTTGGGTTAGGGTAGGGTTAGGTTGGGTTAGGGTTGGGTTAGGTTGGGTTAGGGTTAGGTTGGGTTAGGTTAGGGTTAGGTTGGGTTAGGGTTAGGTTGGGTTAGATTAGGTTAGGGTTGGGTTAGGGTTAGATTAGGTTAGGGTTGAGTTAGGGTTGGGTTAGGGTTAGATTAGGTTAGGGTTGGGTTAGGGTTAGATTAGGTTAGGGTTGGGTTAGGGTTAGATTAGGTTAGGGTTAGATTAGGGTTGGGTTAGGTTAGGTTGGGTTAGGGTTAGATTAGGTTAGGGTTAGATTAGGGTTGGGTTAGGGTTGGGTTAGGGTTAGATTAGGGTTGGGTTAGGTTAGGGTTAGATTAGGTTAGGGTTAGATTAGGGTTGGGTTAGGTTAGGGTTAGGTTGGGGTAGGGTTAGGTTGGGTTAGGTTAGGGTTAGGTTAGGGTTAGGTTGGGTTAGGGTAGGGTTGGGTTAGGGTTAGGGTAGGGTTAGGTTGGGTTAGGTTAGGGTTAGGTTGGGTTAGGTTTGGGTTAGGGTTAGGTTGGGTTAGGGTAGGTCTTCAGAGTGTGTTTGATGTGTGAGTACGGGGAGGAGAGACGTGCAAAAAAACCCTCTTAATTCCACTAGTGTCACAAACAGCTGAGAAAGAAAACGCATTGAATTTATTTTTAATGTGTTTTTATTTTACTTCTAATTTTACTTCTAATATTGTTTAAATAACAAAAACTGTTTAATGATTGGTTAACGATGGATAATTAGTTTGGATAGTAGTTTGGTATCGAAATTGGAATCGGAAATTGTGAAATTTCACGCTTCACATCTGATCTGTGTCTGTCTTTCCCTGTTCAGGATCTGCAGGTTTACTGCGATTTCTCTGACGTCATTGACATCAGTGTAAAGCAGGGGACTAAAGACGGATCCGTGGAGAACCGAATCGTCTCGATCAACAGACAGGACAGTCAGACGCTGGTAACGTACACTCACACGGCATTATGGTCCGTCTTCACGTCAGCCGGGTCTGGAGCGTCTGTCTGTGTCTCTCCCACAGGAGCTGGAGTTTCGTTCTCTGAGCGAGGCGCTGTCTTTCGTGTCTTTGATCGACGGCTACTACAGACTCACTACAGACTCGCATCATTTCCTGTGTAAGGAGGTGGCGCCCCCTAGACTGCTGGAGGCCATCCAGCTCAACTGCCACGGGCCCGTGTCGTGAGTTCAGCTTCACACACTCGCTGTATTATTTTAAAAACTGAAATGAATTATTTGGAAAAAAAATGAAAACTATTAATGGTTTGTTTTCTTCACTCAGGACGGAGTTTGCCATCAGCCGCTTGCGACGATGTGAAAGCCAGCGCGGCGTTTTTATCCTGAGGTGCAGCCCTAAAGATTACGACAGGTACTTCCTGTCCTTCGTCGTGGAGGTGAGTGTTTGTTTATGTGGATTTTATCATGGGTTAAGGCTCGATCAATCCACAGTAGTGCATTTACACACTCTCCTGTGTATTTTGCAGTGCGAGGGTCAGCTGGAGTTCAAACACTGTCTGGTCGTTCGCTCTCATTCGGGTGAATTTGTGCTGAATGGCGCCAAATGCAGTTTTCCCAGTCTGAGTGAATTACTGCAGCGCTACAGGAAGGAGGCGCTGCGCTCCGACAGACACGTGTTCCAGCTGAGCCGCTGCTGTCCGCCGCGGAGCAAAGGTGAGACGTCGCGCTGCGGACGGCTGACTGCAGTCGGTGCGTGAGGTGACCGGTGTGTTTGTGTCCAACTCTAGATAAGTCCAATCTGCTGGTGTGCAGGAACCAGACCTCTGACGCCCGTCTCTCGCCTTCTGAGTTCAAACACGTCAACCAGATGATCTTCCACAAGATCCATAAGGAAGATCTGGAGACGGTGAGTCCGAACACACACACACACACACTCTCAAAAAGTTCTTCCATTAACGTTAATTGAAAATTAGTTCAAAGTGATCTGGTCGATCATGGAACGTTTTTCTGCAATGTTTTAGTTGGAAGATCGATTTTTTTTTTTTTTTTTTTTTTTAAATGTTACTCCTTGTTTCAGAGAACATTCAGAAATAATGTTTTCATAACTTAATGGGAATGTTAGCGAAATGTTCTGTTAGTGTGATGATGTTACTGTATTTTCTTAACTTTATTACGTTCAGAGGGAGAGTTTGGGTCAGGGAACGTTCACGCAGGTGTTCCGCGGCGTCCGGCGAGAGCTCGGAGATTACGGAAAGATCCACAAGATGGACGTGGTGCTGAAGGTTCTAGATAAGAGCCAACGCAACTACACAGAGGTATTGTGGGAAAGCTTAAAGAGTCTTTGACCCTGTTTTAATGCGTTTGATCGTACAGGCCGTGACGGTTCTCTCTCTCTGGCAGTCGTTCTTCGAGTCGGCGAGCATGATGAGCCAGCTATCCCACAAACACTTGCTGCTGAACTACGGCGTGTGTGTGTGTGCAGAAGAGCGTGAGTACCTCACACACACACACACACACACACACACACACACACACAGGTGTTTTTATGAGGTCTGTAAGCGTGTGTGTGTCTTCCAGTCATCATGGTGCAGGAGTATGTGCGCTTCGGCTCTCTGGACACGTACCTGAAGCGCAACCGCAACACCATCAACATCACCTGGAAGCTGGAGGCGGTGAAGCAGCTGGCCTGGGCACTGCACCACCTGGTGAGAGTCGGAATCACTGCAACCCTAACCCTAACCCACCAGACGTTCACCTGTGCTTCTGATCCGCAGGAGGAGAAGAACCTGATCCACGGAAACGTCTGCGCCAGGAACGTTCTGGTGACCCGAGAGGAGGACCGAAAGACAGGAACACCTCCATTCGTCAAACTCAGTGACCCGGGGATCAGCATCACCGTCCAGCCCAGAGAATGTGAGTAGAGTCGGTGTTTCACAGACTCGCTGTACCTTTCAGGAGGGATGGATTTAGGGATGGATGTTCTGTCCGCAGTTCTGATGGAGCGTATCCCGTGGGTTCCTCCGGAGTGTGTGAAGGACAGCAAGAACTTGAGTTTGGCAGCGGATAAGTGGAGTTTTGGCACCACGCTGTGGGAGATCTACTGCGGCGGAGAACATCCGCTCGCCACCTACGACGCCTGCAAGGTGAAGCGGACGGTCGGAGCGTCTCTGTGCGCCGCGTGCCGTTGACTGGAGTTAATGCTCTTGTGTGTCCTGCAGAAGCTACTGTTTTATGAGGACAAGCACCAGCTTCCGGCTCCGAAATGGACTGAACTGGCCAGTGTGATCAACAGCTGCATGGACTACGAGCCGCTGCACCGACCCTCCTTCAGAGCCGTCATCCGAGACCTCAACAGCCTCTTCACGCCAGGTGAGCGCTAATCACACGCACCACAGCATGACATGCTAGCACAGCCCATCACACCTGTGTCTTCTGTGTTCCTCAGACTACGAGCTCCTGGTGGAGAGCGACACGCTTCCCAGCAGGAATCGGCCGATGGGTTTCACTGGAGCCTTTGAGAATCGGGATCCCACTCAGTTTGAGGCCAGACACCTGATCTTCCTCCAGCTGTTGGGGAAGGTGAGCCATCATGGTCCTCATCATCACCCACCTTTACTGTCTCAGGCCCATTACTCCTGTCTGTCCGTCTGCAGGGGAACTTCGGCAGCGTGGAGAAGTGCCGCTACGACCCCCTGCAGGACAACACGGGCGAGGTCGTCGCCGTCAAGAAGCTGCAGCACAGCACGGCCGAGCACCTGCGCGACTTTGAGCGGGAAATCGAAATCCTGCGATCGCTGCAACACGAGAACATCGTCAGATACAAGGGCGTGTGTTACAGCGCCGGTGAGCATCCGGACTAGAGCATGCTGGTCCTGAAGCAGTGACTTTTGATTCCCTGACCGTCTGTCTGTCTGCAGGTCGTAAGAACTTGCGGCTGGTCATGGAGTTCCTGCCATTCGGTAGTTTGAGAGATTATCTTTCGAAAAACAAGGAGCGATTCGACCACATGAAGCTCCTGCTGTACGCGTCTCAGATATGCAAGGTGAGGTTTCACTCGCACACACGTAAAGATTCATTAAGAACAACCGTGAGCGTGTCCACCTGTGCGTTTGTTTAGGGGATGGACTACCTCGCGTCGAAGCGCTACATCCATCGAGACCTGGCCACACGAAACATTCTGGTGGAGAGCGAGTTTCGCGTCAAGATCGGAGACTTTGGTCTGACTAAGGTTCTTCCTCAGGATAAGGAGTATTACACGGTCCGTGAGCCGGGAGAAAGCCCGATATTCTGGTGAGCGAATTCACAAAAGATTCATTCGCATTCAGATGATGATTTGTGAGTTTGACGCCGCATTACTGATGTGTTTGACGAAGGTACGCCCCGGAGTCTCTGACCGAGAGCAAGTTCAGCGTGGCGTCAGACGTCTGGAGTTTTGGAGTCGTTCTCTATGAACTCTTTACGTACAGCGACAAAAGCTGCAGCCCTCCAGCTGTAAGTAACCAGGATCTTCAGTCTTGATGCATGATTGTTTGTGATCGTCTCATAAGTCGTAGTCGTGGCCTAATGGTGAGGGAGTTGGGCTTGTAACGTGAAGGTTGCGGGTTCGATTCCCACGCCGGCAGGAATTGAAGGTGGGGATTGTGAATAAACAACACTCTCTCCACCTTCAATACCACGACTAAAGTGCCCTTGAGCAAGGCACCTAACCCCTAATTGCTCCCCGGGCGCTGTTGCAATAGCTGCCCACTGCTCCGGGTGTGTGTTCACTGTGTGTGTGTGTTCACTACTCACCGCTGTGTGTGTGCACTTGAGATGGGTTAAATGCAGAGCACCAATTTCGAGTATGGGTCACTGTACTTGACAATATGTCACGACTTTCACTTTAATAAGCCGTGCGTCCAGCGCAGGAACTAGAGTCTAAACGTGAGTAAAAGTCCCTGCTGGTGGGGTAGTACTTTCTGAAAGTTCAGGAACTTTCAGGGGCGGGACTTGGGCACTGAACATGCTGATTGGTTGAGTTCATGCAGCATTTTACTTCAACCACCAGTCAGAGTTGTTTGCTATTCGAATGAACAATTAAAAGTTTAAAAAATACGACTGATAGGCCGATGACAAGGTTCAGGCTTTATGAAGCTTATATGTGGAGGATCTTCACGGTACTTACGCCTGAACCTTGTCATTGGTCCGGTGCCCGGCAGTATTGCTCAAAAAGTTGCCCCATGTATCATCACCTCTAAGACTGCGATGGAAAAATTGTTCCTGTTTTGGTGGAAATGCAGCTATAATGTGAAAGTTCCCAGAAAACGGCTGTATTTCACAATCAAAGTAAATCCCCAGCGGTCACATTATCAGTGCTGTAAGAGTCATTGTGTTGTACAGTACAGACAGTCACAACAATAAAAACACGGCTCTGAGAACACCAGAACTGAACTGTAGATCTGCTTCACTGCTGAGTTTGAGTTAGGCTGATATTTGAAGAAGCTTCATCACCGATTACTGTGAAGCTGCTTTGAAACGATTGGTATAAAGAGCTGTAGAAATAAAGCTGACTGGACCGGAAACGAAGCCTGGCATCACAGTGACGCGTCGTGGTGTTTCTGTTCCAGGTGTTTATGGAGCAGATGGGTGAGGACAAGCAGGGTCAGATGATCGTTTATCACCTGATCGATCTGCTCAACCGGAACTACCGTCTGCCGCCTCCAGAAGGGTGTCCTGCTGAGGTAAAGCCATCAGAACCTCAATCGAACACAATAAAGCCTCTTTATAGGCATCGATGGAACCTTTCCTCGCACCAGAGCGAGTGATCTCGGTGTTCTTTAGTGGATCAAGTTCTTTACATAAAAATGGTTCTTTAAGAACCAATCACTAAGGTTCTTTGGGGAACCAAATATGGTTCTTCTAAGGCAGGCATGGGCGACCTCGGTCCTGGAGGGAGTTGAGCTCCAACCCTGATCAGACACACCAGAACCAGCTAATCGAGGTCTTCAGGATTACAGGCATGTGAAACCTGACGCACTTCTCTCTTGCAGATTCACTCGCTGATGAAAGAGTGTTGGGCGGCGGACCCGAGCGACCGGCCCTCGTTCGAAGGTCTCGCTCAGAGAGTCGACGCCATCCGGGACAGCAGGAGCGTCTGACGAGCAGGAGAACACGAACGCTGGACCCGCAGAGCCGTCCTTTCCTCTGGAATTCTGCGTGTTCTTTCACTATTAGGGGTTTTCAAACTTCCTTGCAGATGTTCATGTTCATTTCTAATTTCATTCATTGTGTGGGAGTACAGCTCATCATAAAGACGCAAACCATGTTATTAAATAATTGTTTTTTACTTCATCATTGTTTAGTTCAGATGAAGTTCATGATCAAGATAAAAATGTAATGAACAGTCATCGTTTTCTGCCTAATTTGAGTATACAAGAGAATCATTTTAAATTCAGTTGGTATGTTGTATGTTGTTTTGGCTCCATTATTTCATGAATTCCAGTTTGAAAACCCCTGGATGACCTGAACGTTCTGTAGAAGATCAGACGTAGAACTATTAGACTGAAATGTTTGTGTACAGTAATTATTATGCTTGCAGTCTCATATTCATTTGTGATATTGATCCGTTTGCAGCTTGTGTGTGACGCTGATGTGACGTCCTGAAGACTGAAATACTGTGAGTTTATCAAAATATGCAAATCCTGTGAAAACGTCACATCAGCACCATATTTTTAGGATGTTTTTTTCTCCACACACATTTCTGATTAGGGGTGTTCAGAGCCGATCTCAAGAACCGTATCGGGCCGATTAAGAACGTTTTTAAACTGATCGGTATCGGCTATCCTAAACCCAGTCCTTTGATTTTCATCGGCTGTCACGCAGATGTCGTGCAGTAGGTGGCGTTGTGCAGCTTCAAGAGGGTTTGCCAACCGCCATTAAAAGGAAAAGAGTCTTGAATGCATGTTCATGAATGAGGTCTGTTCTCGCGCGTCGCACATTCAAGCTTTTGCGTGTGTAACTTTTATTTACCGTTTTATTTTTATCTGCCATCAGACGGAGACGTCATCGTCTAAACGCATTGCTATCAAGTGTGCTGCACAAGTCCTGAAAAGTGAAGCCAAAGCATTTTGATCGCCCCTGGTGGCCAGTATAGGTCATAAACCCCGCCCTCTCCACGTAATCGAATGGGACATGAGCCAAACCAAAAAAATCCAATTACACTTCAAATCAGTTTTTTTCCCAGATGGTTTCTGTCATTTGAGGTATTTCTTATCATGCAGATGTATGTTCAAGTGTTTGTTTTTCCAGTAAGTTTGGTTTCAGTTAGTTATTTGATGACATAAAAGCGGGGCGTTACATCATGATTGACAGCTGTGCTAGCCAATGAGTTTGCAGGAGCTGGACCGCGACTCCTGCACAGACTCGGACTCCAAATGATGCAATCGCAATGACCGGTCCAGGGATATTTTGGCTTCTTTTTTTCTTTTCTTTTTTTTTACAGTGGAAGGAAGTAGCGGCGCGAACAACAGACGGTGCCCCAAGCTTCATTTTTTTCTAACCTAATCCCCAGTTGTTTTCTTCTTGTGGCAATTATAATGATTATTGTACATATAAAATACAAAAATAATTATTTCAGTGATCCCATATTTGTTTACAATGTCATGGTTAGAGATTTTAGCAGCACAACGGAGATGAAGATCACTTCATCATCTCAATCCTCACACTGGATCTCTCTTAATTCTCCTACATGGGCTTTTATTGACATTTTACTGAATCAGTGCGAATGCACTGAATGAATGTTTTATAATAATTATAAATGAATTTATTTGTAATATTTTTGTAAGGTACACTGAAGTATAAAAATAAGTTCCAAATAAAAAAGTGATGTCTACTTTTCTTAATATAAGATCTAGTTAATAAAACTATTTTACAAATAAGTGTTTTGTTTGTCATCAGTGTGTGCGTAAAATATCAGTGCTGAGGATTTTATTTTGATTTGAGAACTGAAATCATGCTTTGACCGTCAGCGTGCACGATCACGTGTTTTATATTAATTTAGCAAGACTTCAGCAACAGATGAACATCTGGCCAATACAGAGTTAAATGAGAACGCATTAAATTATTGATCAATTTTAACATGCAAGTTTTAAAAAACAAAGAAAATTCCACACACTATCAAATCTTGCAAAACGAATAAAAAAGATTTAATTAATTTAGCAACGTTGCAAGACCTTCGTCAGGCATCAACACGCACGTTTAAAACTCTCTGAGGGAGTTTTAAATGCAACCGTTATTTCAGAACGCGGCAATCGTGTCACGTGACACTTCGCTGCCACGTCTAGATTTTGAAAATTTTCCCCCAAATATTCACAATTTTTTCACACTATTCATATGATCTGGATTTACACAAATGCATCTACTTCTCCCACAAACAGAAGTGTGTGATTGGTGAACTGAAAGATTCGGTCTGTTTACATGCACAATGTTGATATGAACAAACATCAAGTCGATTTTGAAAGGTTATTAGGCCTATTTAGTTTATTAAATGGGTATTGGTTTATATTTAGACAAACTACCAGTTTTTGATTCCAATTATTTCTATTTAAATGTCTGAAAGATAAAATTGATATTAAAAAAACCGCGCGAAAGCAGATTTGGGTTTGTGATGACAGCCTGTCTATCGAATATTTCTGCACAGCGGCAGCAAAAACACTCTTGTCTGACCTTTCCACACTGCAAACGAGGCCGAGCCATCAGGATTAAAACCGGTGAAGCTTCTGACGGTTCCAGCCAGGGTTCCAAATGTTTTCTCATTTGAATATTCTAATTTAGCGTAGCCACGTCACTCTCGCGAGATCTGCTTTGGAAATATATTTTCCCCTCCGTCACAAACCACATTTGACAGCTTAGGCCTACAATAAAACAATAAAAAAATAAATAACCTTCATGGAAAATGAAAAAAGCATGTTGAAACACAAATCTTTATTTCTACATTTTCAATCCAGTCGAACTCTTTGATCTGCGGATCGTCTCAGTCCTCGGAGGTCTGAATCAGTTCGGCGCTGGTCACACTGACTGGACCTCACTGGACAACACCACCGCTACTCATGAACAACAGCAGAGCTGATATCTTCATGACATTATTTTTCGAGGTACAATATGATAAATACATTGCTTGTTACCTACACCAAAAAATCCTGGGTTAAAAACAAGTTGGGTTGAAAATGAACAAACCCAGTGATTGGGTTAAATGTTTGACCCAACGTGCTGGGCAGTTTTATTGAACTCAACTATTTAAAAATGAACCCCAAATTAAAAATAAGACAATTAGAGGCAACAATAATAATAAAAAAAGGGTGAACATTTATCAATAAGCTATTTAGTAAATGTTTATTGTTTAATTATTATTATTAATTACACTTATTAATAAATGTTCATTTCCAACATATTTTGGGTAACTTTTAAGCAAACAAGAGTTGATTGAAATAAAACTACCCAGCAGGTGGAGCAAACATGTAACCCAACCGCTGGGTTAAAACAATGCATTGCTGTGTTTGTCCCTTTTCAGCTCATTTCAGCCGTAAGATGTTTGCTATGTTCACTAGCGATGTTTCTGCTGAAATCTAATCAAATAACGGTTTGTTTTTAACAAACATCCCTCGCATGCGCACATCGTTACTGTTGAAGTCATCTTGAATCAGAATCTCTCCTCTGATCACGAGGGCGGGGCAACCTGTCACTCACAGGAGATCCACCAATAGCAAACCACCACCATCCCATCAACTCCCCACAGACACAATCAAGCCCCGCCCACATCTGTTCTTGTTCGAGAAGCGTTTCACTCGGATATCCGACACGATAGAGGAGAAAAGACTTGATCAAACTGTTGTGTCGTCTAAACTCATGGGAAAATCTGAAGAAAAACCTACGGAACGAGAGGAACGACTGATTTGACATTCAAACTCTGGGACCTTCGGAAGATCCATGTTCTTCTTTGAATTGGTTTTTAATCTACAAGCACAATTTAATGTTTTGTTATAAACCCTTTATTTTCATTGGACGAGCCGCTTCAGTTCTGATAAACATTGACAATGAAAGATTCACAACAGAATAATCGTTTATTGTGATTAATATAACTGTAACGAGGCGTTTTTACCGCGGTACAGCGGAGTAAAATCACTCGACAGGCTCTCAACGAATCATTGCCAGTCAAACATGAGAGTTGCAATCAAGATGTTGACGTTTATTGGAAATAAATACAAATGAAAGCAGTGGGTCGGATCTAACAGTTCAGTGAGAGTCCTTCATCTTCATCTTCATCAGTGCGTCTCAGCACAGGCGGCCGATGTCGTTTTTCGTGCAGCCCTGATTGCAGCACATTCCCGCCAGTCCCACAGAGAAGTTCCTCTTGCTCCGGTCGGCGCTCGTCTGGAGGAGCCGCAGCAGCTCCGAGAGAGACGACAGCAGCGGGACGCCTTCATCCCGGTCCAGATACGAGTCCAGGAGCCAGTGACCTCCGAGACACAAACACACACATATGAGCTGCTTCCCCAGAAAACCTTCCTAAAGAACCGTGTTCTCACTGCAGTTTAATCAGCTGAAGACGGGAATGAAATG
>CM074294.1:22285729-22300729 GCA_037194245.1 Opsariichthys bidens | reverse complement strand
ATAATTGTACATAATATTCCATTATCTCCCACTTCTATTATTGCTTGCCATTAGGGGTGCACCGAATGTTCGGCAACCGAAATTATTCGGCCGAAAAAAGCCAAAAAAAGCACTTTCGGTATTCGGCCAAATAAGTAAAAAGGCCGAATAAATTTTGCCGAACAATGACGTTTTTAATGATGTTTTAACGTTCACATATCGCGTCTTTTCCGCGCGCATATTCTTTATATCCTATGTGGGCGCGCGGTAACCACGCGCAAAACGGAAGGGACGCGCATGCGGTGCGGCGCGCTTGTTTTTTCCGGGCGCGCCTGTGCCGCGGCGAGATGAAAACATCTCAACTTTTCAGAATGCCGCGAGCGCACCGCAGGTCATGTGACAAGAACCAACCGATCAGCTTCGACCTTTCCGTAACAAAACATGGAAATCTCCGCCGAACAGCTGATCATAGCTGTACAGGGGGGTTGTTATATCTCATTTACATAAATATATCTAGTAGTAAAGCTAAAGCAAGGGCTAAAAATCAATTTATCCCTTGCTGAAACTTTCTCATCGTCAGAATCCACAGTTCATGGTTGCATAGCAACGACAGACGCCACAGAAGCGCGAGCTCCCGAACGCTTGCAAAAGAAGGAGGAAGCGACGCGGCCGCGCTTTACACGCTTTATTAGGCGCGATATGTGAAGTCGGCTTATGTCTAGGACAGTTATTTATTTGTTGTGGGTTCATCCACATTTTTTTGAACTATTCAATGCACATTTGTTGTTGTAGACATACAGAGTTACATTCTTTCAGCAGTCAGTTATAGGCTATTCAAGAAGAACATAGGCTTCAAAGATGGCCAAATAATTTTTAATTTTTTTTATTTTACTAATTTATTCATTTTAAGTTACATTGTGCTTTGTTTGTATAATATCTGCTGGAATGTTAAAAAAATGTTCAGTGTTAAATATTTTGAAATTATATTTTTGTTATTTGATTTATTTCTCTGAAAAGCAACACAAAATAGTAAAAAGCAAATTTTTACTATTTAATTATTGTAATGGTGAAAAAATTGGCAAAATAAATGGAAAAAATGCGAAACACCGCGTTCGGTATTCGGCCTTCGGCCAAGAATTTCATTTCGGTGCATCCCTACTTGCCATCAGGATGTGAAGAGAGAGGGTACAACTAAAATGTGTATAACGCAAATTGCCTACCCTACCTTTAATGCTAATTCCAACATTTACTAATCTGTCTATATCCAAACTGTACATACAATTGTCTATTTTGTATATTTGTATTTTATTCTTTTTTATCATCGGTGTCTTGTCTTGTCACTGTCACTCTGTTGCACTGTAAAGCTTTTGTCACTAAAACAAATTCCTAGTATGTGTAAACATACCTGGCAATAAAGCTCTTTCTGATTCTGACATTTTTAAAATGCAAAGTTGTAATTGTTGACATTTGTTAAAGCACTGTGAACTAACATGAGCAAAGAATATTTTACTAACATTAATAAATGCTTTTAAATACATATTTTAATTGCTAGTCCATGTGAACTAAAGCATTCATTTTAACAAACGAGACCTTACTGATATAATACTCTCGTCATCCGAATTTTGTGATCGTAAACCTAAACTAAAGCTGGAATGGAAATCCTGTGGACGGCGCAGAAGGAAGGAATGAAAGTGCAGGAGTGACTCATCTGGATTCATCACAGCTTTATGAGCTTCTGCAATGGGACAAATACAACCATATTTTACTGAATTCTTCATAATCTGTCAGCGTGAGGAGATTTTTCCCTTCATAACGTCACAGGTGATGACTGCCTCACGGGCCGAGATTCATCAACACGAGCGCTTCGCCTTCGCAATAAAACGTCAGTGGCTCTCGGCTAACCGGAGGCCGGCGGAAACGAACGACCTGCTAAAATGAACACGCCGACATATGAAGGTCTGACCGGAATCGTGTTTGATGTTGTTCTAGAGACTCCAGCCCATATTAACGTCTGTATTCAGAGGATTGTGCAGCTCAAGCCCTTCGATCTCTCGCACCTGCAGCCGGCCGTTGAGCAGCATGAACTCCTGCTGTTTCTGGAAGTTCTGCTCCATGGACTTGGAAAGAAGGAAACCCATCCTGCGGAAAAGACAGAAAATACAGCGTCGCACCTCATTTCTCAAACATTCAAGTTCAAACACGTCAAACGCGTGAGCTAAACAGGAACAGAACATTTATGTTATGAAAATAGAGCCTATTTAAGACCATTAAAGCAAATTAAAATGATGTACATTTCAAATGGCGTTAGACAGATGTTTAGGTGAACCATTACAGGGATAGTTCACACACAAAGGAGAAGGTCATCATTCACTCTTCCTCAAGTTGTTCTGAACCCGTACGAGTTTCTGGTTCTGCTGGACGGAGGAAGATCTCGCATCACAGCAGGAAAAATACTGTTGCAGTGAATGAGGGAAAGATCTGCTTCACACATTCTTCCAAAGATCTTCCTCAGTGTTCAGCAGAACACACTCAAACAGGGTTAGAAGGACTTGAGGAAGAGTAAATGATGACATTCTCACGTGTGTGTGAATCAGCACCGGGAGGTTTGTTTATTGGAACTGAAGTTCAATGTAAAAATGTATTTATGCAGCGTCACAGTGAATCTCGATAAAGACGCGTTCAGTTATTGATCGCGCGGGAATCAGGGCGAGTTCAGAGTAAAGTCCGTCAGTCCGAACGAACATTTGCAGCAATCTGAAGCTGAAAACAGAAACACCTGGACTTTAATAAGGATTTGATGATCTAGTGAGAAACTAACCCAATCTGTCAACAACTCTCCGTCAACAAACGCGCTTGTGTTCATGAGCTTCAGAGTACACACAGCTAACAGCACAAATCACTCCCGAATGTGAATCATACCTTTGTGAAAATGATTCTGTCGTTTAATAAAAGCCAAGGGCACACGAGCTCCGAGCGCGCGCTGACGGCACGTGACTGACGCAGACCCGGCCCCGCCCCTCATCGCCTCGGCTTCTCTTCTCGACTCTTATTGGTTATACTGTGCAGACGTCAATAAAGTACACGGAATATTTACAGTTGCTACTCATGGCTAATTAGGACATAATGAGTATTTCCAAAGGCTCTTTCAAATCTCAGCACTAAAACGAGAATGACTAGTAAATGAAGAGCCGTTAAAAGGGCTGTTTCTTTGACGAATTACATTTGTTCCTGCGTCTGCTAATTGCATGAATGTAAATGTAGCTTTAGAATGATTAAACAAAATATCGTATACCGCAATAAAATCCTGCGTCCTGTGATTCTTACCAGAGCTGTGAAAAGGATCACGTGACAGCGCCAGTGCGCAGCAAGAGCGGGAAATAGTTCAAACAGGTACTCTAACCCATGGGTCTTCAACCGGGGGTCCGCGGCGGTATTGCAGGGGGTCCCTCAATTAATGTTTGATCACAAATAATTAAAAAAAAAATAAAACGTGTAAAAACATCACAAAGTCAAATTTAAATAAAATGTATTTTATTTTACAAATAGTATTACATTAACAGCTTTAATAAAACCCTTCCGTCCACGTGCAGTCACGTGATCTCATGACACTGTCAACGCAGACTATAATTTGAAAATGCTACTGGCTAATAATTTATATACAATTTAACTCGCCAGAATGGATCGCCTGATAGTAAAATTAAAATGTGAAGTTCTGTTTAAACACACCAACCCGACGTCCAAGAACTAGCGGCGACGGAAGCCGACGGTGTTGTCGCTCATGTCGGCGGAAAAATATGAGCTTGAGCACCGAAAGAATTTAAGCCGACTGTCAACTAGCGCCTGCATATAAATGAGATGACTGTCTATTTAAGCAGATATATTTGTCTATATTCGTCATTCAAAAGGGGAAAGCGAAACCAAGACGGCAAGTATACAAACCATATACAAAGCAGCGCTTGCTGACCGTTTTGAATATCAGTCATGCTGATCACGTGCTTTATTCCACTCCTCTCATGTTATGATGAAAATATTCGTGCGTTCGAGTGCTCGGGTAAGAGGACGTGAAATTAGAACAAGCTTCCGTCGGTGCCGTCATGACTTATTCGCTTGCTTTCATAACTTTTGCTATATATTCTCGTGAACTGACTCGTTTACTATGCTGAACAGCCAATCAGAGTTCTCTCTCTCACCGACGCCCCGACGCCGATTCAACATGTCGAATCGGCCGAAAAATGAGAAGGGTCTGACTGCAAACCGTGGGCGAGTGGAGCTCCACTCTCAAACAGGAAATACGTCACCTCCACTTGAATTGATAAAGAAGGGCCATGATGGTGTCGCTATGAGCTCTTTTAATTTTTACCATAGACAAATTTTACCTAAATATTAAAGTCCGAATCGCGAGCTATAAAGTCCGAATCGCGAGCCATAAAGTCCGAATCGCGAGCCCTAAAGTCCGAATCGCGAGCCATAAAGTCCGAATCGCGAGCCATAAAGTCCGAATCGCGAGCTATAAAGTCCGAATCGCGAGCTATAAAGTCCGAATCGCGAGCTATAAAGTCCGAATCGCGAGCTATAATGTCCGAATCGCGAGCTATAAAGTCCGAATCGCGAGCCATAATGTCCGAATCGCGAGCTATAAAGTCCGAATCGCGAGCCATAAAGTCCGAATCGCGAGCCATAAAGTCCGAATCGCGAGCCATAAAGTCCGAATCGCGAGCCATAAAGTCCGAATCGCGAGCCATAAAGTCCGAATCGCGAGCTATAAAGTCCGAATCGCGAGCTACAAAGTCCGAATCGCGAGCCATAAAGTCCGAATCGCGAGCCATAAAGTCCGAATCGCGAGCTATAAAGTCCGAATCGCGAGCCATAAAGTCCGAATCGCGAGCCATAAAGTCCGAATCGCGAGCCATAAAGTCCGAATCGCGAGCCATAAAGTCCGAATCGCGAGCTATAAAGTCCGAATCGCGAGCTATAAAGTCCGAATCGCGAGCTATAAAGTCCGAATCGCGAGCTATAATGTCCGAATCGCGAGCTATAAAGTCCGAATCGCGAGCCATAATGTCCGAATCGCGAGCTATAAAGTCCGAATCGCGAGCCATAAAGTCCGAATCGCGAGCATTAAAGTCCGAATCGCGAGATATAAAGTCCGAATCGCGAGATATAAAGTCCGAATCGCGAGCTATAAAGTCCGAATCGCGAGATATAAAGTCCGAATCGCGAGCATTAAAGTCCGAATCGCGAGATATAAAGTCCGAATCGCGAGATATAAAGTCCGAATCGCGAGATATAAAGTCCGAATCGCGAGATATAAAGTCCGAATCGCGAGCTGTTTGACATATTTTGTGTGGGGGGGTCCCTGCTCCGTGTCTCGCTCATCTAAGGGGTCCTTGCCCTGAAAAACGTTGAAGACCCCTGCTCTAACGGTCATCCGGCGGTGAGGAGCGGAGTGAAGCAGAAGAAAGGCTCGGCCTTCGCGTCTCACAGGTTTTTCATTGAAACATTCCAGAATGTTCAATAACTTAAACTGTCTTGAAGGAATGTACATTAACATTTAACATTTGGTCTTTAATCAAAATGTATTTTAATAGCAGATATAGGACTTGCTTGTTTTACCATATATTCTCACATGCCATTTGTGTGCAGTAAGGTGTCGTTTTGTTTACACTCTGCTGAAGTACTGAAGACTCCAGAATCTTTATTCCATGAGTTCTGAAGCTCGGAAATGTCACTCCGTTAACCCTGTATTCAAGTCGTGTTCGATTACACGTCCATGCTGTTTTTGTTCTAAATGCTGAACAGCGCTTTATTGGAGGGGAAATTATAGAATAATTATTTCATTTTCTTTCTACGTCTCTTCAGAATTTAATCGCGCTTTTTGCGGCTGAGGCGTCACGTGACCACACTCGTCATCTATTATTTCTTTAGCTCTTTCTCGTCTTGAGCGTTTCAGACTAGAGCTCACCGCATCGCCACAGCGCCACCTGCTGAACACATTAGTGCATTTTTTCTCTGACTAAATGAACTCCAGCAAGAGGAGCAAAACAGAGGAAGACGATGATCGATTCGCACTGCAGGTGTTTATTAGTTATTTTCTCCAATGTTAGAAACAGTGCATCATAAAGAAAAAGAAACAATATCAAATTTAAACCATGAAAAAAGACGACAAACAGAAGCTGAAAGAAACACAATCCCTTATTTGCAGTGGTATAAACTTCGCATAGATATATTCATATTTACATATTAATTTATAATTACATGGGAGAAGAAACTAAATGTACAATGCTACAAAAAGTATTTACAAATCAATAAATACACATACGCACGCGCACAAACCAAACGAAAGGCGAAAGTACAAAGGACAATTTATATTGTACAAAAATTACAAAAAAGAACATACAAAACCAGAGTGTGTGAGTCTTTCTTTTTTGTTTTTCTTACATATTTTTAGACAGTGAAAAAGAAATGGCACCAGATATATCTGCGGTATTCCGATCCGATCTGAGAGATCTTGGCAAATGGTTGATTTTCCTGAACAGGCAGTGCTGATCTCACTGGACTGAGACGCTTTCAGAAAGCGCAGAGATCTTTGGCCCTTTTGGTTTTGTCGTCTTAAAACACAAGACATGAACACACATACAAAGACATTAAAACATAGCAAGCACATGCACACACGCACACACGCGCTCGTACAGTCGCGTATAAAGGATCTGGGTTCTGGAAATATGGCAGGTCCGTGTCACCCAGCTTGTGTAGCGTGTGCATCCAGCCAAGAACGTCACTGAACTACAGGTCAAATAAAACATACTCTCATTACAATTCATGTTCATTTCTGTTTTTGTGTGCAGGTTCATCATGACCACATCACCAACAAAAACCTCAAATCGCTATTTCAAACACGATCACAAATTAGAGTCGGGCACAGAAACAGAAGAGGCTTTCGGAGTCATTCATTTTCAACAGGAGCTGGCGATCGACCGATAAAGACGGGAACGAGAACCGCTAATGGAGACGTCGAGCAACTGCACTGCTGTACTAAAAAAGAGAAATCGCTGGAATTCTGTTCATTACAACATCATCAACAAAACCAACGATTAACATCTCTGAATGTGTGAGCGAAAGTGAGAAATCAAAGCATGAGACAGAAGAAGAGAGACGGTTCATCGGCCTGAGCACCACCGTGGTGGTAGTAACGAGGAAAAGCGTGACGCGCGTGACGCTCTGATGAACGCGTGCGCTCTCTTCCTGTCATGTGATCCTCGTGTGAAGGAGAACGGTGGCATTCGTAGTTCACTGTCTGGTTCAGTCCTGCGACGGCGAGCACTCCGTGACGCCACACACAACGGTTGGGAGATTCGGGAATGACTGTAAACACACAGATCGCCTCTCAGGGAGAGAGTTTTGCTGTGAGGTCGGCCGCCAAACGCCTCGAGACGAGCGGTTCTGCGGAGCGCTAAAATTCAGCCGCTGCCGTACTGACACCACAAGAGTTTGGAGAGTCAGAAGATGCCCTTAGCGATTTTAAGACCTTTCTGTTTCATTCGAGGCAGCGTGGAGCTGGCCACGTGTTTGGTTCGGCCTCCCCTGGGGAAACCTCTCTTCTTCAAGACAAAGTCATAGTTGGCCGTGGAGTTCATGGCGTAAAAAACATTGGCGTTGTCGGGAATCTTCAGCTCTGCGTGGAAACAGAAGATGAACAGGAAATCTGTTCACTTTCAACCAAAAAAAATCAGGATTATTATTACACAATATTCACAGGTGTTCTATGATGACTGACCCTTGTCCTCACTGATTTTCTGAACCAGTTCATAATCCTCGGCTCGCTCACGGTCCAGGTTGTGTTTAACCATGGCTTTCCTCACGACTGCAGGAGTCTTATCCTGACTGGTGACCTGAAACAAACACACACACACACACACACACACACACAGACGGTTGTTAAAGAAGACTCTACGCCAGTGTCAACCAGAGTCCAAACAAGAGATTCTCACGTCACATTTAAAGGGTTCGTTCACCCAAAAATGAGATCAGTCATGAGTTCCTCTCCCTCACGTCCTTCGTTCATCTTCAGACACGCATGAAGATGTTTTTGAGGAGGTTTATGACTCCATAGATCAATATAATGCACACTTTCAAGCTCCAGAAAGGAAGTAAAGACGTGGTGAAAACAGTCACGTGACGCAGTGGATCAAGAGACCAGAACACTTTCTGTGCGCAACAACAACAACAACTCAATAACGACTGTTCAACAATTCAAAACGCTGCTTCACGAAGCTTCACATCACGTATCAAACCGCCAAAGTCACGCGAACCATTGAAGCCTCGTTTCCTGAAATCCTGTGACTTTGGGGATCCCAAACACTGATTCAAAACAAAAGATTGGTAAAGCTTCATGAAGCAGTGTTTTGACATCAGCCATCACTAGATATTGTTGAACAGTCGTTTGTTGATATTGTTGTTTTTTGGCGCACAAACAGTATTCTCGTCGCTTTATGATCTTAAGGTTTAACCACTGTGGTCACATGACCTGTTTTAAATAGGTTTTAGTATCTTCATCTGAAAGTGTTCATTATCAACAGAGACTCACTGAACCGTCAGATTTCATCAGAAATATCTTCATTTGTGTTCTGAAGATGGACGAAGGTGTTCCGGGTGTGGAACCACATGAGGGAGAGGAACTAATGACTGAATTTGTCATTTTTGGGTGAACGAACCCTTTAACTCATCTTTTTGCCACTCTGGTTTTACACATCACTAGCACAGAAGAGCACGTGTGTCTGCGCAGACGCAAAGAAGGAGAGCATGTGAAATACACGTTCACTTTTAACAAGGACAAACGGACTGAGAAATGACCATTTAGAGCCAAAGTAACCTTTGTGAACCTTTGAGACTGAATATCTGCGAAAACTGGAGCTACTCTACAATCAGATCTTCATCGCAGTCCTACAACTAGATCAAGAGAATTACAATAAAACGCACAAAACAAAAGCATTGTATATTTTCACTCATTTATTCGTAAATATGATCCCAAATTGATTATCCTTTTAATGCGTTCATTTACACGACGGCAGCGTTTAACACCAACTTTTGAAAGCAGGTTTGAAGTTTTTGAATACGATACCATCACCGTCTCGCTGTCAATCTGTGAAACCGGTGACGGCATGCGTACGTTCGGTCTATACGTGTGTAGAGTTCATTAGCAAAGTGACCTCGCCATCTACTGGCCTGCCAGCAGAATGCAGTGATTTTGGGTCCATGTGAACGGGGTCGTTTTGACAGCTGTATGAGAAAAACACCAGGGGAAAAACCTTCCGGTGTTGAATACATTGTTGTCGTGTAAACATAACCTAATAATCCTCATTAAAATCAGCTGACATAGGTTCACAAACTTTGACCAATAAAGAGATTTACTCCGGCGTCACTGTGGACAGTAAATAAATGAAACGATACAAAGTTACAGTTATACGACTAGATGAAGATCCGATCGGCCCCCAAAACAAACAGAAGTGCTCAAACGTTTCAGCGTTGTAATTAGAGATGTGTCGATACTGATGTCCTCCACCGATATCTGCCAATCACAATACTGATAGTTTGGCACCTTTTACATCTTTGAAATTAACGATCATTTCATTCTAATTAATAATCAATCATTATATTTTTATATTTCATGGAAGAAACTTTATTTTCTCCATTCTTTCCATCAACTTGTTTGACTGGTATCAGTTATAAACAAACATTACTAAAATTAATATAAAAACACATGAACTAAATTCATATTTCCTGACTTTCTGAATGTTATGAATTCATATAATTACTGTTAATATTAAACATCAAACTGGTTTCTTAGCATTTTCTTTACACGAAGCTCAAATTCAGTGCATTTTCAAACTAAAAATATTGATTATTGGCTGATATATCAGTGCATCTCTGGTTGTAACTAATGTAGCTCATCTAAGTTTTGTTTACTTTTATATGATACACAGTTTTGTTGCTGTGAGTCCTGAAACAAACGATGACGATGACTCTTCCTCACCAGGATGCTCTTGTACATGTTTCCGTTGTCCACGTCCATGCTGACTCTGATGATGCAGCAGTCGTCCACCTGTTGGTTGTAAAGCGGCAGAGAGAGAGACGAGTAACTGGACACCCCGGAGACGGAGCGCTTGTGTGAGCGGGACGCCGTGACCGGTGTGGACGACACCGAAGATGAGGAGGCACTGCTGGAGCCAGAACCTGAGCCGAGACCCGACGCGTCCAGAGACGAGAGAGACGTGGACTCCCAGAACTGAAGGACAGACAGAGATTGAAGACGTTTGCAGCTTGAGTTCTCGGTATCAGTTCGGATTTAAGCAGAGACAGAGGAATGATGATTCCAGACCAGGTGAAACCCACAGCATGTGGTGACCAACACAAACACCAGGAGTCCCGACTCTGACTGCAACAGTCTTTTGAAATCTTGTCAGAACAGCGGTCTCGTCAGGCATTAGTTAAAGACACCTTTAGCAGTGTTTCCTGCAGCGCTATTCAGCATTATATTATTCTGTTTGGCTGTGTTCGCTGCATGCAACAATGAACATGGTGCTGAATCAGGAGCAAATGACTCTCATGAGACGGTTCTTAACAGTTTCACAAATCAGCCTCAATCTCACAAGCAAGTTGGCAAGGTGGCATTTACATTTAGTCATTTAGCAGACGCTTATCCAAAGGGACTTACGAGGGGTTTCGTGTCTTGCTCGAGGGCACTTCAGTCATGGTATCGCAGGTGGAGAGAGTCTGTTCATTCACAATCCCCACCTTCAGTTCCTGCCGGCGTGGGAATCGAACCAACAACCTTCAGGTTACAAGCCCGACTCCCTCACCACTAGGCCACGACTAATCGCCACTATGAACACAGCGATTCCCAATGAGAAATTCAGTGCAGCTTTGTTTAAATCATTGTTACAAACACTTTCCGGCGCTGGGATTGGGCGGAAACACTCGCACACATCTTTACGACATGTATATCGAGCAATTTGGGAACTAAAAAAGGTCGTTTGGCTTTGTCATTTCTTTAGTCGGGAGTCCTGCTGCACTCAAGAAAGAAAGTTAAAAAATCAAAACTAGAGTGATATGCAACCAGTTAACCATCACAAACACAAAGACAAGCATCAGAAATGCTGACACAACGAACGGCAGTGATGATGAGCTCGGAGAAATGACTGGACGGGCGGAGAGACGAAATGAAATGAGAGAGAGAGAGAGAGAGAGAGAGTACCGTGGGTATCAGGTCTCCTGTAGGGCCGCACTTCCCTAAGGTAGAATTGGAATGTTTTACGAAGGGCGTGGAGGTCTACAGGAAGGAAGTAAAGCTACAGTCACTAATAGACACAGCAGAGGTCTGCAGCGCCCCCTCTCTGTGAGAGAGCGCACAACAGACTAGAGCGTTTTCAGACCTGTAGATCGCTAGCTTTGTTCCGAAACAGGGACTTGCATTTTCTCGATTTGGTTTGCTTTCATGAGACATCATTTCAAAGCATACTAACATATGTCACATGCCAGTAAAGCCCAAAGTATAGATCACTTTTTACGCGTACAAGGGTCAGTATACAGGGCATGTGACTCGTCATCAGGAGAGTGAGCGCACACCGTACACGATTTTACTAACCGCGCGCGCACGTGGACATTTAATTTTTTTACAGAGATTAGTTTATCCACAAGGTGGCAGCGGTGCCCTGGGGTAGATAGTCAAAGAAAACGGCATAAACAGAGCGGACCGGAACGGATGCGAGCTACGGCGACGATGGAGGCTCACATACACGAGAGATTGTCCGGAGAGGATAGAAAGGACCCGCATTTCTACAACTCTAGGACGAAAGAATACAAAGATATTCACGTGCGTCGAGGTATGCCAGGGCTTTAAACTGTCCTCTCACTGGTCAGATGGTCATAGTGTCCTCCATCAAGACAAACTAACAAGTGAACTGCTGGTTTATTGTGGGTTTATCTGTATATGAATCTCATTATTTAGAGCGGGAATCAAGGCTTCGTTGAGATGTGAGGGACTTTTTAAGAGGTGCTCTTTGAACTTATGTGCTCACCCACAAAATCAAACACTGCTGCTATTTATGGAACTCATGAACCATTATGGATTATGATACAGCGTGGTCCTTTGGTCTGTTGGGCTGCTTTGCTTTCTCACCAGAACCGCTCCAGAGTTTGTTTTGACATTGTTTTGGTGTGGATCCGAACGCAATTGCCATGTTCATATTTATGCCTGAACGAACTTAACTGAGGGAGAAAATGTGCCAGGTTCCGAAACAAACCCTCCACAGGAGCCAGGTGTGAAAACGCCCTTCGATATCATCGGACCTGGTTACACCTACCATTGACATTCTGCTGTGACCACTTATTTCATCAAAGTCAAAAATAGCCCTCAAAGTTTGTTTTAGGGCAATGTATGATTGACATCCAATCTTTTGCTGCTGTCTGGGACATTACACTACAAATGCGATGTGCAACACATCTGTAAACCTATCTACAGAAGCCACAGTGACAGATTGAAGGAAATCTCCCCTGTCCTCTGGAACGATGCTGCAGGACAAACAAGATGAGGACAACTGAGCGTCAGTCAGAGGATCTCCTCACCTTCCTCTCCAGAGCATCTGGTGAATCAGAGATGAAGCTAATGTTGACCTCCTCCACGTCAGAGCTGCTCGATCCCGCAGACGTCACACTGAGGGAGTCGCCGCCGTCGCCCACCGAACCGCTCAGACACGGCGGGAAACGCAGCTGATCGAAAGACTTCGAGTGGGAGCTGCCAGAACTGCTGCAGCCGGCCTCGCCCGAACCCGCCGGCTGCCGACTTCAAGAGGGAGAGACGGAATAAACCTCCGCAACGAGCACAAGAAATGCATCTGAATAAAATCGACGGAGCGGTTGTTGCAATGCATTCTGGGATTGCCTTCTATGTAGGGATACATGTAATGTTACCTCATATTTTGGCCTAAACAAGGAGACCAATCAGGCATGTACAGGGATGCAATGCAACGTCAGTCGCTTTGGATAAAATGCATGAATGTAAATCTACTGTTTGAAGGAAACAGCAGACGAGGCTTGAGAATAGAGCCTTCATGTGACGCTCAGCACTCACTCGCTCCATCTTTTCATGATTCCTGAGCTCTTCTTGGCTCTCAGCGTGTTGGAGGCCGATTCAGAGAGCGGTTCGATCTCACACGACTGACTGTAGCTGCAGGAAACAGAACAGAATTCAAGAGTTTGTGTGCGTTCACCTCTGCTCATCTAAACGATGCCGACGTCTTACCTCTCTGCCTCCGAGAGCTTCTCCACACTGGAGAGCCACGTGCTGAACCCCGCGACACGATGGAAATTATAATTGTTACACGCCAACTGTAACAACTTGATCTGCGCGATGACCTCAAACTCCTACAGAGGGAGACAGAGAGACGGATCAACACGGCCCTGACATGAGATTCATCATCAGGACCTGTTCAATCTGTTCAGACGTACCTTCCTTCTCTTCTCGAAGTTGATCAGGCCGCCCTGAGATGCACAGAAAGAATCAGTTATTACCCACATCCGCAGCTGAAACACATTCAGTAGCAACGGCTAGTGTTGCATCAGCTGAACTAGAACACGTGGACTGACGGGTTCTGTAGGTTCTGTCACACACCCATCACAGATCACACACACGTGACCGAGAGAGACTCACGTCTAGATAGTCTTTCATGGCTGTGTCCATCATGACCAGATCCGTGAGGAAAGTTCCCAGATAAGGAATCGTCCCCTGCATTACAGTCTGAAACACACAATCGTCCTGCGAGTTCAGCAGTATAAAACATGACATCTGACAACAGACAGGGGGCGCAACCTGACTCAATTATGGATATGGACTAACAGATAGACAAGCTCAATATTGGTAGACAGACATGTGAACCAAAGATGAATGTTATGTCACCAGATCTCTCTGCGGCTGCTGTCTTTTCTGGGCTCGTTTAGGGTTGAGCTCCAGAGTGGCAAATTTGGATGTTCCCTCCTGCCAAAAAGACACAAACAGTGTATTTGTGAAAAATGTTCTCTGCACTAGGACGTGACCTAGAGTACCGACTTCGGTATCACGTCGAAACTGAAAACGTGAGGCTTTAAGCGCTGTTGAGCGGATTCGTAAACACCTCTGATTGGCCACTGTGTTCATGACTCTCTGGATATATCTGTGATTGGCTTTAATGATCAACGCTTCAAACATGTCATAAATGGTCATCCATGACGCTCTTCACTGAGCGCTTGAGAGGAGGCGTCCATTTCGTGTGCTTTCAAACGCTCCCGTGCATTGATCATTGTAGCCAATCACATGAGTGCGTGAACACAACGGCCAATCAGAGGTGTTTATGAATCCGCTCAAAGCGTCACATTTTTAAAATTTCTGAACCTATTGGTACCAAAGTCAGTCACTGTAATATGAGAAGTTTTTATCATTTTTTCCGTAAATACAGCACCGAGGCTTGCTGTTGACGGTGACACCGGTGTTCTGCGCCACTGTCGTTTGGATTTTATATAGTAATACAAATCATTTAGTTCAGTTAGAAAACAAACTACAATTAAAAACGAATGTGTTTGCTGAATTCAGCGCGAGTCGAACGAGAGTCGCAGCACAGATCCGCATCAGTCAGACCTCATTCATCACGAGTGTGAGGAGCTGACTGACGAGACGATGGCGGAAGATTTCTAGATTTTTGCAGTGTTTTGGATTTAAACCCAGTGCTAACAGGAACCTGCCAAGGATTAGTTGTGTTTTTTACTCCTGCTTTTCATGAGGAATAATAACGCACTTTTTTAAATTAGTGATTTAAAAGCGAGCTGTGACAGAGGGTCTCATTACCGGTGTTGTCACTCATCAATTAACCAGTGGAAAAATTTCCTCACCGTCACAACCCTAAAAGCACCTAAAGAAGATCTGTAAAGTAGTGCGCACACACACACACACACACACACACTCGTACCTTTATCAGCAGTTCTCGGCTCAGCGAG